>JAOQIF010001237.1:0-23042 GCA_026260285.1 Colletotrichum sansevieriae
GCGATATCATAGCCTCTTCGTATCGAGGTCGTTGTATATAGGCGTAAAGCAGCCTGGATGTTGTTGCTATAGTCGTTTACTTAACTAGTTATCGTATATAGGCGCAAAGCAGCCTGGACGTTATTGAATAGTTATCGTAGTAGCTCGTAATAGTCGTTTTAATCCCTCTGCTAGTAGTAGTGATATTAATAGCGGAGACGTCTCTTCTACTATAGGTAGTAATAAACCTTACTAATCTATAGTAACTCGAGGAGTTATAATAGTTAAGTTAACTACTAATTAGTATCGGATAACTATCCTGCGCAGGTAATAGTACTAGAAAGATAGGGTTCTTCTGTAATACTATAGTTATTTGTTAGTATCTAACTATTGTAGGTTTGGTGGTTACGATGGCTATATGGGCAGTCCTTGTATATGGGGTCCTGGCCCTCCTATTGGCTGAATCGGTGTAATAGGTGGGTCCGAACGGCCCGACGTGGCGCCGGTCGGGTCGGCGACGAACCGCCGACTGGGCTTCCAACACTTATATAAAAGCATATATAGGTATTATGCTAACTACTCTATAAGAGAATAATAATAAGCTAGAGGACTCAGGGGGAGCTGGGGTTATTATACTAGAATAGTATATCCTACGTGCTATAATAAGGGAGCTTATTTAGGATAAGATAGCTTATATACTATAATTAGGTATAGATCTTAAATAGATAGTTAGAGGATTATAAGCTAAAGTCTACTTCTATAGAGATATTATAGCTAAGGTTTGCTAAAATACTAGGGAATACTAAGGATACTAAGTTAATAAGAATAATATCCTTTGGTTTAGAAGAAGACTTATTATCCTAGAAGAGGGATCCCTCTGTTATGAAATCCTGAAGAACTACTATAATACGCCTAGATTAGGGTATATAAGAGCAAATAAGATAGCTAAGCTAATCTTATAAAAGTTTTATTAGCTATATTTAATAGAGGATATATAGCAATACGTAGCTAAGTACCCGCGCTGCTAAGGGGTATATATACTATAGCATAAGCTATATAAGCTGCTATAAATACTAGAACTATTAGTATACCTATCCTAATAGATTTCCTTAGACTTCTTAACTAGCTTATTAGAAAGTTACTAAGATAATAGAGTTACTTATAATATAATTCTAGTAGTTATATACTAGATAACTAAAGTAGCACGATTCTTAGTAATACCTAAGCAACTAGATACTATAGGTCTAGTGAGAATCCTATATTAAGAGATTAAGTACTAATATAGTATGCCTAAGGCTATTATTAGTAATTGAGATAAACTAATTACTAGTTAGTTCTAGTGAGACTAGACTAAGGCCTGAGATATAAAAGGGTATATCTCTATTATATAGTATCTATAGATAGATAGCTAGACTAAAAGAATATATTAAACCTTAACTATATATCTTACAAAGTTTAGCAAAAGCTCGTATAACTAATAGGCAAATTAATTAATTAATGCTCAATTTTTATATAATAATAGCAAATATATTACTATTAGTATATCCCTATTTAAGGCCCTTATAGGATATTACCCTCAAATAGTTAACTACTACTTGCTAAATATTAAGATCAGGACCTAAGGGGTTAATAAAAGGCTTAAGAAGCTAATAGAGGTTTGCTAAAGAATAGCTAAGAATTAGTAATATATAATAGAGGTATAAGCTAAGAATATAAATACTAGAAGAAAAGCGTAATTATATAATATTAGAGATATAATAGGATTCTTAATAAAGAACTTCTATTTTATAAAGGGTTAGTAAAAGCTTACCCTATAATTCATTCCTATGCTAGTTATAGAAGTTATAAGCTTTAATACCTATAGAGTATAACTTCTAGAGAAGTATAATAGAGCATATAATATCTTCTCTATTACTTTACTTAAGCATCTATTACTTTACCTAAGCTATAATATAGCTAAAAGCTTATTAAGAGGTAGCTCCTAGACCTTAAAGAAGACCCTAAAGAATAGGAAGTTAAGGATATTATGTTATAGAGGGAAGCGATAATAAACCCCTTATATTTAGTTAAATAGAAGGGCTAGCTAGTAGAGTATAATACCTAGGAGCCTGAAGAATACTTAGCGGATGCTTTATAAATCCTCGCTAGATTTAAGAAATAGTAGTATAAGTTATATTATAAGTAGGATAATAAGTAATATAGAGCAATAAGAAAAGTTAATTAACTATAAGATAGCTAAAACATTAAGAGAAGACCCCTCCCCTATAAAAGCAATGCAAAACCTATAGGTATCTAACCTTATAATTATAAAGGTATCGAGGGGCTAAGAGCCACGGTTAGGTTAAACTAAATAGTAGAAGCACCCAAAAGGTAGGTTTAGTATTATTATACTACTTTTGCTTGCTTCTTCTAAGATCCTTCTTTTCTAGCCTTTAGCAAGTATTTACTAAGTCCTTACTATAAGGGTTCTATACCCTAGACCTATAGGCCTCTCTATCCTTTTAGCTTACGCTAGCTGAGGTATCTCTAGCTTCTATAGCCTAGGTATCTAGTCCCTTATAATTATCCCCCTTCTAATTATAGTAGTCCCTATTATAAGGTTAGGTATTATAGGGTAGCTCTCTATTATTATTCTTCTTAGCTATCTAGGGTAGGTCCTAGTTTTTTATTATTATTACTATTATCTAATATAGTAACTATTTGCTATATATTTACTAAAAGATAATAAAGCCCTTAAAGTTATAGATATAATAGCTAAGCCTATAGTCTTATTCCTTATAGTTCCTCTCCTTTTAAGCCCCTTTTATACCCTCTATCTAGGGCTATTTTAAAGAGATCTTATTATTTTCTTTTAAAGAGAATAGTTATCCTTATAGTAACTTCGTTTTTATTTTCTAGCTATTTGCCCTTTATCTAGCGAGCACTTTCTTATATTATACCCTTATAATAACTTCGTTTTTTATCCTATTATCCCCCTTCTAAATAGGTATATTATAAGGCTATTAAGTAGGTTAGATAGCAACTACTATTACTAATTCACTATATCTACCTCCTAGTAGGTAGTACCTATTATAGTGAATAATTACTATTCTTTACTATCTGAAGTTATATCTGCTTTTATAATAGTTTAGCAAAGCCTCTTTAGCTATTTAAGAAATAATAGCTTTTTCCCGCCCTAGGGTTAGTTCTTTTCCCTCCTTATTATATTATATTATTTAATAACTACTTTTATATTATCTAAGCCCTTTATTAAGCCTTTATAGACCCTTTATAGGATCCTTCTTTTCTTTTAATACTTCTATAACTATTATAAGCGCTAAGAGCCTTATTAGCTAGGTCCTTGCTAAGTATAGCCTTACTAAGTCCAAGCTTAGTAATAGCAACTATTAGTATAACTAAGCGGGTAGTAGCAAATCTTGCGTTAGCTACGCGCTATAGCTCCCTAAAAATGCTTAGGTTATCTATGCCTATTATTATAATAGTAACTATATATATAAGTTATACTAGGTTCGCAGTATTAAGTGCTATAGGGTGAATTTAGCGATTATTTAGAGAAAGTATAGGCTAACTTTTCCTATTTCTAGATTCCTATTTATCTTATTAGTACTACTTATAAACTTCAGATAATAAAGAATAGTAATTATTTACTATACTAGGTGCTACCTACTAGGAGGTAGATATAGTAAATTAGTAATAGTAGTTACTAGCTAACCTATTTAATAGCCTTATAATACGCCTATTTAGAAGGGGAATAATAGCATAAAAAATAAAGTTATTATAAGGGTATAATATAAGGGAGTGCTTACTAGATAAAGGGCGAATAGCTAGAGAATAAAAACGAAGTTATTATAAGGATAACTATTCTCTTTTAAAAGAAAATAATAAGATCCCTTTAAAATAACCCTAGATAGAGGGTATAAAAGGGGCTTAAAAGGAGAGGAATTATAAGGAATAGGATTATAAGCTTAGCTACTATATCTATAACTCTAAGAGCTCTATTATCTTTTAGTAAATATATTACAAATAGCTACTATACTAGATAATAGTAATAATAATAAAGGACTAGGACCTACCCTAGATAACTAAGAAGGATAATAATAGAGGGCTAACTTATAATATCTAACCTTATAATAGGGATTATTATAATTAGAAGGGGGATAATTATAAGGGACTAGATACCTAGGCTAAAGAAGCTAGAGATACCTCAGCTAGTATAAGCTAAAAGAATAGAGAGGCCTATAGGTCTAGGGTATAGAACCCTTATAGCAAGGACTTAGTAAGTACTTACTAAAAGCTAGAAAAGAAGGATCTTAGAAGAAATAAGCAAAAGTAATATAGCAATACTAGACTTACCTTTTGGGTGCTTCTACTATTAGTTTGACCTAACCGTGGCTCTTAGCCCCTCGATACCTTTACAGGTTTAAGTTAATAGTAATTACTAATAATATAGTATTAGAATAGGATATACATCCTATATTAATATAGAAGAATAACAATCCTTAGGGAGAATATCAATTTACTATTAGTTATTAGAATATTAATAAAGAGACTTTAATATTACTAATCCTATTGCTCTGCGAGATTTATAAGAACTTATTAGATCCTCGAATTAGGTTTTATTTATCTTAGGATTTAAATCATACCTACTAGTTTAGCTCTATTTACCTAGACTATAGCTATATTTATATATTTAATACACTAGAATATCTATAATTATAACTAACTAGAATATAATAAGGCGTAAAGGTCTTAGCTTACTAAATAGTAGAATTTAATAGGATCTTCCTAGGTCCTATTCTAGAGCTAAAAGCTAAATTATTCTTATTAGTTCTAATAAAGGCTAGTGAAATACCTCCTTTAGATATCTATTTTAATGATATTTTATGAAGTTTTATTACTTGAATAATAAGTAAATATTTATAAAGTAATATCTACTACCTTGGTTTATATAAGCGCGAGTTTAATTATTAAGAAAAAGAATTAGTCTAGAAATAAGATTAGTTATTGCTATAAGTTGGGTATATAAAGCTAGAGGCGCTATATTTATTAAGGCTAATTATATTATAAAGATCTAGGAATAGCTAGTACTTACTAACTAAACTAGCATAAGGGTATTTATCGCTATAACTAGACCCTATAGGCAGTAAATAAAAAACTACACTAAAGTTACTCGCTTATTATATTAGCTAATAGGCTTAGTTCTATAGAAATAGGGATCTTCTAAAGCTCTATTATTTTAGCTAATAAAGGAACTAGTTATAGGAGCTATTAAACTATATAATCCAGATATTAGCTAACCTATATAACTATATTCTAATATATCTAAGTATACTAGAGGGTATATAATTATATATAACTAGTTGACTAGATAAGTTCTAATTCTATATAACTCATTCCTACTTATAAAAACCTAACATAACTATAGAACCTATAAGCGCTAGCTATTAGTAATTATAGAGTTTTATTAATAATATTCCTATTTTCTTTAAATAGAAACGCCCTTAACTATCTATACTAACTATAAGCCCCTTACCTAGTTTTTAACCTTAGCTTATTATAATAGGATCTATATATACTAAGTATTAGAACTAAGGATACTAAATATTAAGATTAAATATATCTAGGGCTAATAAAACGTAGCTACTAATATACTATCTAGAACGATCTTCCTATCCTATAATTATAACAATAATAATTTATAAGTATTTAGGTTAGAGATAGAAAGTAGTTCCTAAGTATAGAAGGATAGATCTAGAGGATATAAAGAACTACTAAAAACTACACTAAAAGATAAGCTAAATTAAGAATAATTAAATAAGATTATAGAGTCCTTACTTATATATTATAGGTGGATAGGTTCTAGGGAGGGGAAGTTAAATAACCCCGTTCTAGAGCTAATAAAGCGCTTGGTAACTACTAAAGTAGGATTATTAGAACTTATAGTTAGATATATTTATTAGTTAGATACTTGGGATGTAGCCCTAAGTCTAAATATCTATATAACTTAAGGTAATAATAAGGTAAAAAAGAATAGAGGGATAACTTATAGTATAGTAATATCTATAAGTTCCTAATAATTAGATATAATATTAATAATTACTAAACCTAATACTTAGGGAATCGCTACTAATCTTACTTAATATTAAATAGGGTCTGATATAAACTATACTAAGGAATTCAATATAAATACCTTATATATTCAGAGGTAGCTAATATATATAAAGAAGCTTATAATAAGTCGAGTTATTATAAGCTAAATATAACGCGTTAATAGTTAGTAAATAGGTTTTTTAGCTAGAAATATTAACTAATATTATTAACTATGTAAATAGCTATTAGCTTTATACTAGTATTAGATTATAAAAGCTACTATATCTAAACTAAACAGTATCGATCTTAGAACTATTATAAGTTTTTAGGATTAACTACTTAGGCGCGTTACCTATATTAATAAGGGGAAATATATATCCTCTAATTTAGATTAACTACTTGAGCTAGTTTTAATAGGGTTAACTTATAAAAATAGCTATAGCTAGGGAAGCGATCCCTTAGTTAGAGGTATAAATAGATAATATTAAGATACTTCTATAAGTTATCTACTTAGATGCTAGAGGAGTATTTATTTCTATTAAGTTTAAAACTATAATAAAAATATAATAAGCTGAAGTAGTACTAGCCCTAGCTAAGTCTTATAAATTACTAGGTATAATTAAAACTTATATCTAATTAGTAATAACCTTATTATAAAACGAATATTAAATAAATAATTCCCCCTAGAGGACTAAGACCTATATTATATAGAAGTGCTTTAGGATATTAATAGATAATAGATATTAACTATAGGATATTCCCTAACTAAGATTCTAATAGGATAAGAGATAACTAGTTTAACTATTAAACTATAAAGCTATAATAATATTCTATAGCTAGAGGAACTAGCTAATGCTATAATTACCTATATTAATTATATAGATTTTAAGAGAAGAATAGTAATAGGTACCTGAGATACTTAGAATACTATATAATTAGCTAAGTATAAATAATAATAATCTACCCTATTTAAGTATAGCGATTTAGTTATATTAGCTTAAGATAAGAAGCCCCTAAAGTTTAAACCTCGTTAGAATGGACTATTTACTATATAATACTAAGTTATTTAGATTATATATTAATTAGAATAGCTAAATAGAACTACTATACCATATAATTAATATTAGGACTAGTTAAAGGTATTTTCTCTATAAAAGGGATATTTATAATTAAATATTAATTTAATATTACTATTCTTATTACTATTAAGGTAATAAAAGATAGGGCCTTAGGGATATTAAGGTTAAATAGGTAATACTTTCCTTATTACTACTCCTTTTATAAGAAGAGCTCTTACTCAATTTAATTATAAGGGGCGCTCCTTCTATTTATTTACTAAGGAATTTAGTATATAAAAAGAGGTTTTATTAAGTTAAATAATTACTTAAATCCTCCTACTTATAATAACTTATTAACTTCTATTACCCTCCTACCCTATCTTTCTCTTAATATTACCTGTTTCTAGGGTAATAAAGCTATATTAATAGTTATTATAGTAATTTCTTATAATAAATAAAATCCATAACCCCTTATAACTATTCTATATTTCTTTTTTAAAGACCTTCTTATAATCGGTAATTCTAAATCTTTTAAATAAGCTAAGTATAACTTAACTATACTTAACTATCCTATTAAAATATTAAGAAGAATAAGTAGTAACCCTTTTAGTATATATAACTTCTTAAAAAAGGACTCCTATATTAGATATTATTACGTATTAATATTATTAAGTACTACTAGGAGATAGGTAAACTAAAATCTTCCTAGAACTAAGATATAAAGCTTTAATAATAGGGGCTAAAAATAAGATAGTATATTACTTAGGAGAAAGATAATAATCTAGTTCTATATACTTAGGATAATATAACTAATAATAAATCCTTTATACTTAAATCTAATACTAATTTAAATAAAGAACTAAGCGAGAATATATTAGAATAAGCCTATAAGGTAATAAGGGCTATATTAGTTTAATTAACTAGTTTCATTGGTTTTAGAAAGGTAGTAGAATATATCTTTACTAAAGGTATAGAAACTAACCTTAAATTCTAAGCTAAGAAGCTTATTTCTAAGATTATTATTATTATTTCTAGTAATTCAAATTATTAAAAGATTAGAGGAGTAATTCTATCTAATAGAGTGCTAACTAATAAGATAGTATTATAGATATTTACTATATATATTATTACTTTTAATAACTAATAGAATTATTTATTCAGAGGTTCTAAGGATTTAAGAGATATATTAGATATAATAATAGTAATTATATATTACTTTTAAGAAGACGTTACCCTTATCAATGTAGCTATTATAAGAGTTTATATTATAAAACTTTATTATATTATATACTAGAGCTCTTATCCTAAAACGAAGGGACCCTTTATTTATCCCCTAGAACTAGAAAATGATATTATAAAACCTAAAATAATAAATCTTAATATAGACCTTAAGAGATCTACTACTAGGACCCTAGTTCCTCCTATTATTACTTTATTAAATCTAATTATTATTAATAAACCTATTAGGGAGATTGAATATAGTAAGCTAATTATAACTAGTAAACCTAAAGGTAAGAATAAACTAGAACCCTAGCTTAATTTAATTATAGAATAACTTATAATAGTTCTCTCTGTTATTATAATAACTAATAAAAGAATAAAATTACTAACTAGTAAGTTAACTTATCCTAGCTTAGTATTAAAGCTTAGATTAAGATTTAGCTAGTTTAACTTTTTAATATATAATTAGTCCTTCTAAGCGGGAACTATATCTATTAAGCTAATTAATAATATTAATATAGCTATCCCTCTAAATATATTTAACTAACTGGGAGTACTTACTAAGCTAATTAATACCTAGGATTTAGCTATTTCTCTAAAGATATTTAAATAACCTAATAAGCTTATAGTAATAAATAATAATATTAATACTATTAAACCCCTAAAAGCCCTTAATTAGGTTAAAAATTATATTTGTTTAATTAAGAATAATGATTTTATAGCCTCTCTATTATTATTTAAGTTAGATAGAACTTTACCTAGTAATAATCTTAATTTTAAAAGGATCTTTGTTGAATTTAAATTATCTTATTATAAAGCTAATTATCCCTATGGTATTAATAATAATAAGCCTCTTAACTAACTAGATATTAGCTATAATATAATAATAATAAAAATAATATAAGATTTCTTAAGTCTATTAATAACTCTAACTATAAGGAATTAGAGGCCTCTATTATTAGAACTAAGGTAGGATTTACTAAGAATAAGAAAACTAAGATTTAAATAGAGGCTAATAAGGCAATTAAATTAGCTCTAATAGAGTATCAAACTAAGATTAAGCTTTATTAAATATAAGAGGTTATACTAAATTAAGGTATAAACTATCTATTAGGAAAATATAAGTTTATTAAAAGTTTTAGTTAAATATATATTAAATAACCTAATAGGGGGGAGGATAAGAATTAAAAAATAGGTATTAAGATTCTTTATTATAAAATTATAATGATAAGATTAAAAATTAAGATTTAGAATAGCTTTAAGTAGTTGGTATTAGCTTATTTCTTTTTTTTTCCTTTTATTAATACTATTAGGGGTAATAGAGTTATAAGTAGATATATATATATATATAATAAGGATTAATAGGGCGGAGATTCCGTTTTAGGGGATAACCATACTAAGCCTATATTTAGTATAGTTAGCCTAGTTTAGCATTAGAGCAGAACCTAGAAGAGATAACCCCGCTTATATATAACTACCCCCGCCCTAACTATGAGGCTAGTTCTACTACTCTAATTTCTACTAGAACTATTTTCTTGCGCAGGTTGGCGGCAAACTCGGACGAGGTCGCATTCGGCCGGTTAGCGACGATGGCGAAAAGCGAAATCACACAATGGCGTCTATCAAAGCCAAAAGATGAGACGGACGGGTGGCATCCTCTTCCCCCCGGCCCCCCCCCCCCCCCCCGTCTTGTATCCAAGTTCCGAAATGAATTCTGCTGCAGCGAGTGCAACACTTCGGTGGGGGAGGGGGGGGGGAAAGTCCTCCCAGTCGTCTTTGGGAGAGCGGCAGGGTCTAGTTAAGATCATGGCACAAGCGGCAGACGGAGAACTGTGTGGACGAGGTTTTGGAGAGAAAGTTGTGTCGGTATGTGCACCGGCAATGACATCACTTCTCGTTCAAGTTGTGTTGGGCTTCTTCTGAACTTGTGGCCGGGAGGAAAGGACAGGGCATCGAAATGAATGGGAGATGCGAAGGTGCCGCGATTCAGTTCACGATGTTGGAAGGGACGGAGTTTCCAGCCGGGGGGCCTTCAGCAGCTGGTCGTACGAGTTGCGATGGCTCTGTCAAGGACGCGGCGGCGGCTGACTGCCATTTTGATAGTACGGCGCCCTGTTCCGGCCGCTTTCCCTTCCCTCGCTCTCTTTTTTGGCGCCTTGGACGTTAAGATGGGCCGCTTGTGTATCTCTGGCGAAGGCACACCATTTGCTGGCGTTCTTCGAGGAATACTTGAGGCAGATGCAGCGGATACCATTTAGGCCGCCTGGTCGAGGAAAGTATTAGCTCAAGTTCAAATTGGATTGGCCCCGATTGCGATCAAGGCGATGGCGTTCGAAACAAGGAGCGGCCCATGCTGGAGGTTTCCTTAGCAGCGCTATGTAAGTAACTAAGGCAGAGCAGGCTTGAGTTTGCATCGGCGGAAGTCCGGAAAGGTTTGGCGGACCGGATGGGGGCAGGCCGAGGCGTGAAGCAGGTCCGATGCCGATGCGTGTTGGGTGAGACTGCCCGAGTGAGACGTTCCCGGGGGAAGGGGGAAGGCTGCCCGCCCGCTGCGGTGGGCAGAAACAGGCGGTCAAGTCCGTCATAGCCATAAAAGGAAGAGGCGAGAGAGTGGTAGAAACAGTCGGAGCTAGAGCCGACGAAAAAGGGAAGAAGGACGCGGATCATGAAGGATGGTTCTCAACCGCTGGACCAAATGCTAGGATGAAGCCGATTCGAGACGAGGAGAGAACGGCATCGGCGGAGCTTCTGCTAAACGTCCAGCAACCTGCGGTAAATCAAGAAACCTACCTACCTTACCTAAGGTAATACGCAGAACTTCTGTCAGCAGTGAGTGGCATGTTAGCGCCCAAGGCCTTTCCAACTTCCATTCCAACCTGAATCCCAAAGCCGCCATGGCAGTCCACCTGGGAAGCCACAATCTGTTAACTTATCCACCTCATTTGTAAGTAGGTACTGGAGATTGGAATCAATTGTTTCCCCCATGTGAATTCTCTTCGGCACCAGACCCAATTCGAAAAGTCCATGTTGATCAAAGAGGCTCGCCCCTTGAAGAACTCTCTGGTTGGCCGTTGATCGGGGTTCAACGGCGAACCTGAGAGACACGACCAAGACAGAGCATCCCGTCCCTGCCATCGTTGCCTTTTGGTCGGTTGTCGTCCCTTCTATAGTTTGATTGAATGTCGACTGCGTCGGCGAAACTGCCAATAATGACCGCTAGACTTGTTTCCCGAGCTTTCTGCCAGCTGTACTATCGTCCAGGTATCTAGATACCCTGTGTTGGACCTAGCAGGGCGATGTATCGCTCCACCTATCTAGTGCCATGGTCGGTCTTTTTTTTTTTTTTTCCTGTAGTACCAAGATATTTTACCTAGGTAGGTAGGAATGGGGTTGGGAATCGCTGATTCCCCGACATTTCTGGCACCTAACCTCGTCCACATCAACTCGGTCTCGGCAGATCCAGTGCATTCGTTTGATGCCCGGTTCCCGGTTTGGTAATCACTGGTGGGTTGGATGGTTGTTAGTCCATTTTAGTCCACTAGAGAAAAGACCCTTCGTCGCGGAGATTCCACCGGCGGCGTGGGCCTGTTTTGGCTTCGCAGAACGTTCCATTGTTATTGCCTTACCTTACCTTAATTCCTCCTGGACTTAAGGTGGTCCCTTGAATACCTGTGCCTGAGGTGCCTTCCTCTTAGCATATAATGGAAGTCGCTTGTTTGACACTTTGCTGGTGTTTGGGCGCCCGTCCGGCAGATGCTGGCTGTGTGGATTGCACTGTGTCAGGTGCCTTAGTCTCTGAACCGTCCAAGGGATACAGCGCCATCGCACCATCCATCAGTCTCCAGGGCGGTCAGGTCTACGGGCTTGTATTCACAAAGGCCTAAGCCAGCTATTCAGGCGGGCCCGGGGTCTCTCAGTGTTTCCCGTCCATGAGGTGGCTCCAGGTCGGATCCTAAAGAACCTGGAAATCCATAGGGGCCTGCCTTTACCCTATATCCACTGTTCGGCTGGCAAGGCAAAAACCATTTACGTGATACACCAGAGGCACCTACATACCATACCTTTAGGTAAGGTTTCTCCAGGTAGGACCTGCACCTGCCCGTCGTGAGGTGCCTTCTATCCACTCGGTTCATTACCTTAGGTATATACTCAGAGGTCTTCTCAAGCAGCCTATTAGAGGGGAAATTACTTAGAGAAGAATTCTAAATCTTTAAGTAGAATCCTTATTTTAAATACATATTATTCTAACTAACTTTCTTATAAGAAATATATACTCTATGTACTTAAACTAATAGTACTTGATTCTAAAAGCTGTAAGCTAGAAGTTGCATACGAATGTTTAGAATCCCTGGGTACCTTACGTATAGGTAAAGTTTGGCGTGCCTGGTCTTTTCCCGGTGCCGCTGCCGCTGCCTCTGGGGTTCAGTGAAGGTCAACAGCACACGGGCAGGCTTACCTTAGCTGAGGCGCCTCGTGTGAAGCTACCTGCCCCGTCTACCGCACCGACGACAGCTGCACAGTCGCACCTCCCGATCCGTTAAGTCGCCGACGACGACGCTGCCGACGCACCCAGACGCAGCCTCATATCCTAAGTCTTCCTGTCTGTCCCCTCGGAGAGCCTGTCGCCCTCGACATCACACAACTCACACCGCATCCCACGCAGCGCTTCATCCTCCTCTCCAGCCAAGGGTCATTACCACCAAACACGCAGTTGGCCGTTGCAGTTGCGGTGGCAGTCGCAGGCCCTTCGCCACTGAGCACCACCACCACAAGCACCACACCACAAGCACCACGGCTTTCCCAGTTCTCGTCATACAACTTATGCTCCTCGTCAAAACATGACATGGTCTGCCGCGCCTAGTTGACGCCTTTGACGCCCTGACATATCCCCTTGACCTTTCTCTTGCGCTGCCTATCGAGACGACGAACTCGCATCGTCGACACTTAATTGTCTGGACCAAATCGGATTCCCGAACCCCCCTCCCCCCCACCATCATCCTCTGGGAAGATATACACGGCCTCCAAGCTGCGGGCTTGCGCCTATGACTGACCCCGACGATGGACGGCACTGCTATCGTGTCGGATGATCACTTTGACCCTCCGTCGCGTCTCTTCGACCGCCTTCGCCAGATCGCTGGCTACACCTGGGACGAATCCCGTCTTCCGTTCCACACGTCCTACGACATCTGGTACGTCCTTGTGCAACCCATCCCCAACATATGCGCGACGCCTCGGTGCTCTGCTCTGCTTCTGCTCTGCTCTGCTTCCTCCAATCCCTGTCTGACATGCGCTTCCCAGGCACATTTGTGGCACTAGATTCGTGTCACCTCATCAACCCGCTTCCTCTCACCCTGCCTCGAGTCCCGGATCGACCGCAAGACTACAGTCCGGCCGACCCTCGCCTTCCGAACATGCCAGCTCCTCGAGCCTTCACGGTGGTCTCCCTAGCGATGCCAGCAGCGATTTCTCTGCCAACTCGCCCCCAGCGAACCCGGCTGGCGCCGCCGAGATATCATACGTAGAAGAACCAGTCGTTGCTCGCGTCTCGTACCACATCCTCCGGGAAGAAAGAGCCTTTCATATTGCCAAGAACCTGATCGCTACAGCAGATCCCAACGGGCACCATATCGTGAAACCTCTTGACCTTATCCGCTTGGCGCCGCACCCGGGCGACCGTGGTTCTATCGTTGTCGCAATTTACCAACATCCCGGTCAGAACAAACTGTATGACCTGATTGACTTAGGCCCAGCCTTCTACAAGGCCAAAAAAGTGGACGACAGGTACGAAGCATATCGAAGAGACAGTTTTGTATTGGAGGAGCAGATAAACCTACAGGAGTTTCTCGATTTCGCCATCGGCGCAAGCCAGTGTTTGGAAATCCTTCACTATGGCCAGGTCATGACCCATGGAGAGATCAGACCTGACGCCTTCCACTTCAACCTCGAAACGAACTCGGTCAAGTTGATCAACTTCGGTACCGGTACGAGGTCTTTTGAGGGAGGTTTATCCAGCACCTCTTGGTCGAGTTTGTCAAAAGAGTTGGGCGCCAAGAATAAACTTCTCTATATCAGCCCCGAGCAAACTGGGCGTATGCCGGCAGAACCTGACAGTCGGACTGACATATACTCTTTGGGCGTCGTCTTCTGGACTTTGCTCACTCAACAGCCCGTTTTCGAGGGCGAGACGCCTCTTGACATCGTGCAGGGCGTTCTGGGTCGGCGAATCCCAAACGTCTCCCAGGTCCGGCTCGATATACCCGACGTGATTGGGCGCATAATACAGAAATGCACCGCCAAAACCGTGGCCGACCGATACCACTCTGCGAGCGGTCTGAAACATGATTTGTTGAAGGTACAGCAATTTCTCACGGATGGTGATTGGCTGGCATTGAAGGAGTGGAAGATTGGTGAAAAGGACATATCATCATTTTTCATCTTGCCTAGCATGATGATTGGACGCCAAAAGGAAAGAGCAGAGGTAATAAGGGTAATTGAGCGAGTCGCAAAGAGCCACTCGATGAATCAAAAGTCGTCGAGTAACCGTTTCTCAGACGGTTCACAACTTTCAAACGAACTTCAAGACTGCGCCGATCTTTCGAGTGAGGGCGCCAGCTCGGCCGAAGGCACTACCCGTCGAAGCGGCTCCTTCACTCACATCACATCTTCAGATCCTAGGCAATCAAAAGCCAGCTTCGTACCGTCCATTTTGTCCGACACCCAAACGATATCTGGGGATACGATCGCTTCTTCCAACTCTGGTTTACTCGCCCGCATGACCAGGCCGTGGGAGAGACATCAAACTGTATCGATAGAGACCCGTAGCCTCGCTGATGGAATGGCAACTCCGACAGAGAGCAACCGGCACAGCGCCGTTGAGTCAACATCATCCAGTCTGTCGCGCCAACTTGGTTCAGCAAAGTTCCGGAGGCGGGGGCATTGCGAGATCGTCCTCGTAGAAGGTGCTGGTGGCCTCGGTAAGAGCTGTCTATATCAGTCGGTCCTCGCCGAAGCGAGGAGGAGAGGATATTGCGCTACGGCCAAATTCGATACGGCTCGGCGAACTGCTTTTGGACCGCTGCTGAAGTTGTTGTCATCCTTGTTCAAGCAAGTTTTTGGAGAGCGGAATACGGATACGCCGTTTCATCAAGCTTTGAAGCAGTACGTGCGACCTGTGTGGTCGACACTTCACAAGGTCCTCGGATTGCCTGATTTCCTCATTGGTGTCCTCGATGATTCTCTGCCGCGATTCGCGTCAATCAGCCAAGGTGTCAGCCAGACTCGCAATATCAGAGCTGGACTCAAAAGGCGCGGCTCCTCGCCGGGGAGCTCCCCCGGCCGCTTGTCAAAACCTACCGTCATCTCCTCTCAGGCATCACAAGACTTTCTACGTGCGGGAGGCGCGACGAAAACCATGCGGTTGATGAACACCTTCCTTGATGTTCTGCGCATGTTCACATCGCATAAGTTTATTTGCTTTGTATTGGATGACCTCCACTTTGCCGATGACGAATCTCTGGAACTGATTACTCAGATCATCGGCGCGAGGATGAAACTGGTCGTCATCATAACCTATCGCCCTGAGGAACTGTCGCCCGAGCGGGTCCAATCCATTATTCAGCCCCCCGAATCCGAAGGTCAGTTTTGCTTCACCGTCTAAGAGCCGCAGCTCTACTAACACTTGGTAGAATGTCCTCGGTCTGGTGGTCCTGTGGTAACGCGGATCAGACTTGCTCCACTAGGCGAAGAAGAGATCATTCAATACGTCTCCACAACACTTTGCAGGCCAAAGGAGGAGGTCCTGCCTCTGGCCATCGTCATCCAGTCGAAAACAGCCGGGAATCCGTTTTATATGCGAGAGATGCTCAGTGCGTGCTACCGGAAGAAGTGCATTTGGTACGATTACAGAGACAGCAATTGGCACTTCGACCTCGACAAACTCTTTGAGAATTTCCAGGGCGCAAGCGACTACGACATTCTCGACACAGGTTTTATCACGAGGAGACTGAATGAGCTTCCACCATCGTCTCGGGCCATCCTTGCCTGGGCGGCCTTATTAGGATCGTCTTTCTCTTTTGAGCTCATTTCCAGACTCTTGAGTGGCGAGTTCCAGTATGAGGATGAGGACGAGACAACGTGCGATGGGCCGGGCAATGAACAGTACCACGCATCTTACTCGTCACAAGAAGCAATTAGCGGACTGCAAGCTGCTGTTCAAGCCTACATCATCGTTCCAAGTGAGACGGATGACAGATTCCGCTTCGCTCATGACAGATTTATTCAAGCATCCGCAGCTTTGAAGGAGTGCAATGCAAGGAAAATGCATTTCGTCATCGCTCAGACTCTATTGAAGTACTACTCTGCCGATCCGAGATCGAAGGACAACACCGCTTCTCACATCTGCGAATCAGTCGACATCATCAAGAAGCGTGTTCACAGGCGCGGACCATACCGGAAGCTCTTGTTCGATTGCGCCCAATCGGCTGTGGAGAACTGTGCCAGGCCCACAGCTTCCAAGTTCTATAGCACAGCTGTTGCATTGTTGCAAGCAGATCCGTGGAACGATGAGCTAGACGACGTATCCTACGATGAAACCATGCAGCTGCACCTTCGTGCTGCCGAATGCTATCTCTATATGGGCAATCACCAGGCCGCAAATGCACTGCTTGAGACGGTCTTTCGATGTGCGCGAAGCCCTCTGGATAAAGCACCGGCTTACGTCTTGCAATCAAGAACGCTGGCACAAATTGGTAATGCCAATGGAGCTCTGGCTGCATTGAAGAAATGCTTGCGCGCACTAGACGTTCAATTTGACGACGAGCCAACGTTCGAAAAATGCGATGATCAGTTCGAGAAGATGTCTGTAAGGATTCAGACCATGGACAAAAACGATCTCTTGAATCCGGCACCATCGCTTGATCCAGGCCTCCCGTCCATCGGAGCTGTGCTGGCTGAGACTGTTAGCGCCGCGTGGTGGAGCGACTACCTCCGGTTCTACCACCTTTCGCTGGTTATGCTGGACCTCCATCTCACCCATGGTGCATTCCCGCAATCCGGAATGGCGTTCCTCCATCTCGGAATAATTGCCCTAGCCAGGTTCAACATGGTCAGCTTCGCAGTCGAGGTTGGTAGTGTTTGTATCGAACTCCTCGATCGATTCCGAGATCCTTTCTCCATGGCCAGGGGCTACATGCTCTATGCCAATTTCATCGGCCATGTACAGATTCCCGTAGCCGTTGCCCTGAACCATCTGGAGGGTTCAGTGGAGTATGCTGCCGCGGCCGGTGACAGAATCTCATCTATCCTCAGCTTCGGCTTGGCGGCGCAACTCAAGTTCTTCTCCAGCGAGAATTGCTCCGATCTAGAAGCATTCTGCCAGTACGGTTGTGAGGAGATTCCGAACTGGCACCAAGATACAAGAGGCGGTACTCTCCTCATCTCTGTCCGACAAGCTTGCCGTGCCTTGCAGGGCAAGACTCATACGACTGAGCCTCTGGAGGTCATGACCGATGACCAGCACAGCTCCTCAAATTACAAATCCTGGCTTAGAGCAAACACACAAAACGGCAACAGGTCTGTATTGTGGTACGAAAGTATCGAGATTGTACCCCTCTTTATTTACGGCCACTACGACCGCGCCATCGAAATCGGGCAAGCATGCTTCGAGAGTGTACGAAATCTGTGGTCTGCACGCAACAGCCGACTGGTCATTTTCTTTTATGGCCTAGCTCTCGCGGGACACATGCTTCGCAGAATACACGACCCTCGCCTAAACCCCAGCAGCCTCACCGAGGAAACGGAGGAAACCGTGCGCAAGCTTCGGGAACTGACGAAGAGAATCAAAGAATGGGAGGTCTACACCGAAGTGAACTACCTGTCGTGGTCTAAGATGCTTGAGGCTCAGATCGACGAGTTGACCTACGACTATGGCGGTGCCGTTAAGTCATACGAAGAAGCCCTGGACAATGCTGAGGAACATAATTATTTGTTCGAGGCGGCATTGGGCAACACGCTGATGGCTGGCACCTTGGTAAGACGCAAAGCTCGAAGACTTGCCCGCTCTGCGTTTAGGGATGCAATCGCGTTCTATCGACAATTCGGTGCGGTGGCCGTCGCCGAGCGCCTGGAGGAGGAGCATGCAATATTACTTCACACGCCGTCAAGAAATCCAAGGACCACTGATGCCGCGGTCCAAACCGTGTTCGCCGGAAACGATGGTACGGTTGATTACCGCGCTGTCGAGGGCGAAAACGGCCCCGATGGCCTGCAACAGACCAATCAAACTGCAATTGCCGATATTAAGGGCGAGCGCATTGGCGCATGGCGCGGCTCGATGCATGAACACAATGAACCTGGGGCAGGTTTGCCTGCCCTCGATATGATCGACCTGCACGCAATCCTGCTCTCCTCTCAGGTCATATCGGGTGTTCTTCGCGTCGACGAGCTTCTAAAGACCATGTGCGACGTTATCCTGCAGACTTGTGGTGGATCGGCAACGCTCGCCGCCATCGTTGTCCAGGACTCGGACGAGTCGGGCTGGTGTCTTGCGGCTAGTGGCGATCCAGAGAGAGGTGCTTCGGCGCATCTTCCGGGACTGCCACTTGCGGGTACGTCGCTGGTCGCAGAAAACGTCATCCTGTACTGCACCCGTTTCCGTGAAGCCGTCTTCATCCCGGACATCATCAGTGACGAGCGTTTCGGCAACGTCAGCGAGGCTTGGCTGCAAAGAAACGTCTTGAGCAAGGCCATCATCGCCATTCCCATCTGTCATGGATCCAAGCCACTTCTTGGAGTCCTATACTTGGAGGGTGAGCCAGGCTCTTTTACCGACCGTAATGTCTCCGTACTCCAGCTTCTCGTGAATCAGATCGGCATCAGTTACTCCAACGCCCTTGCGATGAAGGCCGTGGAAAAGGTCTCGGCCGAGAACGTCTCCATGGTTGCTCTCCAGAAGCGTGCCCTCGCCAAGGCATTGGAAGCTGAGACCAAAGCCAAACATGCTGAAGCCGAGGCCAAGCGCAACGTCAAGCTCGCAGAAGAGGCTGCCAAGGCAAAATCGATATTCCTGGCCAATGTGTCCCACGAGCTGCGCACACCCCTCAATGGGGTCATCGGCAACTCGGAATTATTGAAAGATAGCAACCTAGACAAGGACCAGCAAGAGATGGCCGATTCAATAAGAGTGTCGGCCGACCTTCTATTGACTGTCATCAATGATATCCTCGATTTCTCTAGGATGGAGGCCGATAAGATGAAGTTGTACGTCATTGCGTTCAACCCCGAGGAGATGGTTCGGGAGGTTGTTCGCGCCGTTTCCTACAGCAACAGGCAAAAGACTCAGCGAAGGAACGTCAAGATAATTCAGGATATCAACCTGCCTCCCATGCTCATCTACGGCGATCCTATCAGACTGCACCAAGTTCTGGGCAATCTCATCGGCAACAGCCTCAAGTTTACTGAAGACGGCTCGATCACTATCGGTGCCCGTATCGATTCGGAGACGAAGGACAAGGTGACGTTGTCCTTTAGAGTACAAGATACCGGGATCGGCATTCCCAAGCAACAGCTTGTCAAGCTATTCCAGCCATTCAGCCAGGCTGACAACAGCACGGCACGCAAGTATGGTGGTAGCGGTCTCGGCTTGAGTATTTGCAAGTCTTTGATCGAGACAATGATGAAGGGTAAGATCCAGCTGGACAGCCAAGAAAACGTGGGAACTACGGCTTGGTTCACTGTCACATTTGACAAAGCCAAGTCGGACGTGTCTGCCGGAGATGCGCAACAGGTTAAGTCTCCGCCCGCTGTTGAGCGTTTGGCGTTGCCCATCACAGAGCGCCGAATCTCATCCCCCAACCCTTTCCCGGATCTCACCGCCATCCCCAAGGACCAAATCAGGATATGTATTGCGGAAGACAACCCCATCAACCAAAAGATCGCTATACAGTACGCACAACGGCTTGGATACGTCACCGTGGACGCATTCGAGAACGGCATGAAGGCAGTGGAGGGTTTACGACAAAAGGCTAGGGAAGGCCGGCCCTATCACGTGGTTCTCATGGACGTGCAGATGCCGGTGCTCGACGGCTACGAAGCGACGAAAATGATTCGCAAAGATTCCATCGACGCTGTACGAAAGGTTTTGGTCATCGCCATGACAGCATCAGCTATCCAAGGAGATCGAGAGAAGTGCCTGGCGGCTGGTATGAACGACTACCTGGCAAAGCCCGTTCGGTCTGAGGTCCTAAAGAAGAAGCTGGACACCTATGTCAGTCCTCAAATATCCGTAAGTGAGCCCTGGAGCATGATATGGCCCCACGGGACTGACCGACGTCCAGAACACATCTTCTCCTGACGGAGTAGGCACAAACGCTTCGTCGCCGTCTTACTTTACCACGGATCTCAACGGAGCCGCAGCCAGCTTCGTCTTGCCAGTCAGGGACAATCCGGCTTACAGCCGCCCAACAGGTAGCAGCACGGCACCCAGTCAAATATCCAGCGATACCAGATCTACCACGGACATAGGCTCACTTTCTGAGACACAGTCACAGGCAGCCTCGCAGAAGAGGGTATCCCGGAAGCTTACCAAAAGCCCGCGAAATAACAGCGACTCGATACCAGAAAAACCTCGAGCCGTACTTACCAAAAAGCCACCGCAACGTCAGGGGACGGGATCGTCTATGGATGGCGAAATCAGACCGGATAACCAGGCGTACGCAAAGAGCTATAACAGCGTGAGCTCCCAGAGATCCATAAGCAGGGATGACATTTTCCCAGGCTAAGTGCGAGAGGGGGATTTTGCCCCTCGCTATCCTGGACCAAGGAACAGGAAGTATCTGTCACTGAAGTTCTCAACGACTAAGGTGAAGACGTTGTGATTACAAAAAAGGTCATGTCTCGTATGTGTTCTCCCAAAGTGGACAACAGAAGAGGCGGGCCCAGCGACGTGGTGTATTGAGAGGGCACGTAACGACACTTGGGGCAGGATTATGTGCGGGCTGCCAGTGTCCTATCCTAGCTTTCACATCACATCTTTACTTGATTTGGAGGAAGGATATTTCCTAACAAAAGAAGTAGGCGCAAAAGCGCTTCAGGGATAAGATACATTGCTTGACGTGGTCGACTGCGGCCCAATCATCTTCTGTACCATTTCTAGCACCGTGACAATGATGTGCTGCTGCACAGCTGTATTCACAAATATATGAGAATTGCTGTCGCGACGTTTGAGAAAGTACCGACTGGCTCCCTCCTTCTACCGCTCGACATCTCTTCCACGCCTATGTGCATGTCTCCATTGTACCAAGACTTGCTCAAGCTAAGGGTATGGTGACGTATACTGCTGAATCCGCTTGCGACTCTGACGCAGACTTGCTTTTACCATCAACGTTGGGCGAGTATCGAGACCGACCCATGTGCGTTGCAGCGACTAGGATACACGCACCTTGGCCATGTTGATTATCAGTATGGATCTTTTTGTCATCAAATGTCTAAGACAATCATCACAAACCAAAACCAACAACGACGTGCCGCACAGTATTCAGGCGAAAAGGGCCGCTCCCGCCCCCAAAGTCTCAAACCAACTAGGCTGGATGAAGCACCAGAGGCACATTTAGAGTTCAAAATCATCCCCCACTTCCTAGTCCTCCCGATTTCCGAGAGCAGAAATCAGTTTTGGGCCAACAATCTCTCAATTAATTACTTGAATAGATACCGAGCTTGCCACCCCAGTCCCTCTGGGTCCGTCACACTCATCCTGAGTTCACACTCGGACGGTGCATGTCGCCAAAGCCTACGTCCGTTAGCTTTTATGACATGACTCCCCTACCTTTCTCTATCCGTTTCTCGATTCGCGACATCCTGCCCAAGTTACGCAAATCACGCCAGTTCATGGGAAGAGTTTCACGCGAGATGACCGGGGGAAAGGAAAGGAAGAAAAAAAGAAAACATGAGCAGCTGATACGAACAACTTATATCAAATGACACGAGTCTGGATCCATTCCCTTACGGAGCATACCTCTCTGCGTTGATGACGATGAGCACCTGGACCCTCCTCCCTCATCTACCTAAGAAATCCTCCGAAATGCCATTTATCAAGCAAAAACAGATCCTCCGTTCCAAAGCCCAAGTCCCATCTCCCAGTCCCACCCACCACCCACCGGAGAATCTCTCACCGGTCTTTCTCATATCATCGTAGAGATTGCGCTGGTCAAGTGTGGCACAACAAGTACCGAGTCCCATCTGGCATCAAGAGGGAGCCTTACTCGTAAGCAATGGATCATATCCGACGGAGGTGGGGGAAGCGGAAGAACAGAATCGAGACGTTCAAAAGAGGGAGAAGTTCTGCCTCGCCGTTGGGTGACGGCTGGCGCCCCCTCCCCCCTCCCCCTTGGCGGCCCTTTTTTTTTTTTTTTTTTTTTTTTCCCAGAATTTGATCGTCATGATTCTCATTCCTTGGACTCGGAAATCATTGACTCTCCCATTCGGTGATGGCGTATAAGGCTTCCACGAGAGGGAAAAACAAATCTCGTCCCGTGTTAATGACACAACATACTGAACAAATCAAGCAACTGCTCTCTACAAGGCAGAAACCTTATCCAGTTCACGTTCATGCAGCAACTCACAGATCACAGGATCATCCCATGTTAGAGGGACCTTCATCTGGGTTCAGCACCGGGGGGGGGGGGGGGGGGGGGGGGGGGG
>JAOQIF010001238.1:0-23006 GCA_026260285.1 Colletotrichum sansevieriae
GGATACCCGATTCGACTTTGCAAATTACTTTGAGGATCTCCCTTCTTTAACTACTTTACGAACTCGGGTATAATAAGCGTTTATTAATCTATATATAAGGGAATATTATTCAGACCTATAATAATAGGACTCCTATTAACCTCTAACCTAAGGCCTAAGATATACGCTCCATAGCTTAATATCCCGTAGTCTAAAAAAATAGGTAATTATAGCAATCCCTTATAGTAATCCCTATTATTAACTCAGAATAGGGAAATATATCAACATATCAGTAAGCTAGGGCTATTTATAACAACTTTCTTAATATAAGTAAGATATTATACTTTATATTAAGCGTTTATATATCTAATATATTTAGTTATATATCCTATAGAAACTATATAAGAATTCTAAGCCTACTTAGAAAGTAGCTATCCTCAATTCCATAGCATTTGCTAGATAGCTTGGGATTACTTATATATTTAACTAATATCTATCCCCCTTGAACGCTCCTTTAGCCTAGCCTGCCTTATCTATTACTACTCTTATTTTAACCTTTTAGCTAAGACTATCTTTAAGATCTTAAGTATTAAGATTACCTAGTAATACGAAACCTAGTTAGCCTAGATAATACTTAAGGAAGCTTCTAATAATAATACTATAAAAGCTGCTAGGGAATAGCTTTATATTATTAGAGAATCTTTTTAGTACTCTGCTCTCTTAGAGAAGGAATAGATTAGAAACTATCTAATAGTTATTAATAAGATAATAAATATCTCTATTACTTTCAAAGGAGATAGACCTCGCTTGCCTACTCTTAGGCTAAGTTAAGCTATTTCTAATAATAATAATAGTAATAGTTCTACTAATAAGCACTTATATAACTTATTAAGCACTTAGAAACGATAGCTCTTAAGTTAACTCTCTTACCTCAGCTACTCCCTTATACCCCTTATATCTTAGTAACTATCTAATATATCCTCGGATACTAGGTCTAGGACTTAGCGCTAGAAGCGAAGGAGGACTACCTAGTAATATTCCTACTATATCTCCTCTAGTTCTAATAGCAATTAAATTCAAGATTTTACTTACTTCTATATAACTTAGAATATGCTTTATATTCAAAGGACTTATAGTAATCTTTTTATAGCTATCCTAGTTCTATTTATCTTCTAATATAAATAGTTTATAAATTTTATATTAACTATTATAAACTAATAGTTTATACTAAATATACCTTACTTTTAATAGGACTCTTAAGATTAATTTATAACTACTACCTATAGTTATTTATATATAGGTAGGCTACCTATAGGTAGGTTAACCTATAGGCTGCGTTACCCATGGGCTTTTAATATGGGCCAGACCTATGGGTAATTTGGGTACCCGTAGAGTACCCGTGGGTGATTTGGGTACTACCTATTTTGGTACCCATGGGCTTTTTGCATCACTGATTCGATGTGATATGGGTTTTGTTCATGAACAGGGTTCTGACTACCAGTGCGATTTGGTTTATTCAGTGGAAAATTCATTCTTGATGGCGAATTATGGTTGTGTCAAGGCCTTTGTAAACACACCATATCCTGCTGTGTTGCTGACATTTAAAAATTTCACCTGGCCGCATCCATGATTCTTTCTCCGGTGGCTGGGATATGCAAGCCATCAAGTACCAGCGCTACCAAACATTCGACAACAAGAAGGCTGGAACATTGGGCAAGTAGAAACTTTCATCCCCGAGGGCGCACGGAACTTACAGGGAATTTAAACTTTCAACCGCGATGAAGTCGCAGTGATTTCCACGGTTCGTCGATGTGCGGCAGCCGGAAAACGTGTCTCAGAACAAATATAAGAACAAAACAACTCTCTCTATTTTTTCATTCTTTCTTTGCCATCCACTTACTTAAAAACCGGCGAACTGCAAAAGAATTCGTCAGACATCAACGCCATGGACAAAATGAATTCGACGGAAACCGGTTGGGTTCATGTTGGTCCCATCGACTGGAGCCAAACGGAGCCTCGACTCTGGGCTGTCATTGGGGTTTTCATATTTCTCACCATTATGTCGTCCATCATCGCTGTAGTACGTCATCTACAACGCCGTCGGAACAATTCGGGCTGGACGGGCCGCGAACAGGATACAGACGATGATGCAGAGTCTCGATCGTACCCTTAGGACCTAGGAAGAGTCTCCTCCACATGTTAAAAAAGTGCTCTTCGAGTAATGCGAGTATAACAACTTTACAACCATTGAGTGAAGGGTCAGTTGGACAAAGGCTAACATATACCGTTGGTATTCAGACCGAATCTTGAGCTTGCCATACGATACACATACAGCAAGCCTATCGCAAGAAAAAACCAGGGAAAATCGTTAGGCCTAGGCTTGTCGTCAGGTCCATCAACTTCCAAGATGCGTTGTGTAAGATATCGCGTCGACCGCTAAGAAAATGGCACTCAAGGTCTTCTGGGGTTGAGGTTGAAGACCACGGTTTTATGGATTAAGAGCATAAAAAAGAACTTGTCTCGCTGGTATAAAGGAAGGTCCTACTCGATTGTATGGTCTTGCCGCACCCATGGATTCTATCACGGGAGAGCTGGTATTAGAATTTGCGAAGAACAAAACACGGTCTGACAACGTGACAATATCATCAAGTCGGCATCCAGCAGGAAGTAGCAAATTAATTCCAGTTTAGTGCCAGAATGATACAGTGAATATACTATAGGGAAAAACGGGGGCAAGCCATTTAATGCGTGATCAATAATAGATTTGGTACCTTGCGTAAGCGGGCGAGTGAAAAGGAGATGCTCAGTAGAGGGATGAATATTCCCCGAATAATGAATATATGAGATGGTATCTTAACAGAAACAAGGCATCCCGGTCACACTCATCTTGGAACTTTGCCAGAGTGATTTTCATCTAAAGCTTTCCGCCAGTCTGTATCACATTGTCCATTTCAATGATTCCCTTCCTTGATACTCGCCCTTCCAAGTCGGTGGCAGTGGATATTGTGCTTTTTGTCTTGTTGCTCTCCTGAAGACCTACTGCCGGACTTCCGATAACTAAGCAGAACACGGCAACCACCATAACTCTATGAGAGTCTTAGTACTTCCTATTAGGGCCAACTGTTCAAGAGAACCTACGACGATTCGAGTCCGATAAAGAGGGCCTCGTCCCTGAAGAGAGGACTGAAATAACCCTCCTTCAACTCTGCGATGCGGTAGGAGCACCGCACAAGAATAAGAACCGTTGCCAGAAATAGAAACGACAAGAAGAGTCCCATTCGCCTGGTGATTCTCGGTCGCACACTAGAGCGCAAGGCTGCGATGAGATAATCCGCAAATAAGAGACAGAAAGCCACCAGCGTCACGACTTGGAATATCAGTCCTGCGAGGGAGACGTTGATCCCTTTCTGGACCTGTGTCTTGTCGTTGCCAACGGATGACAAGGCTCCTCCCGTCGCTTGTAGGATAAGAGAGGTTATGTCGCAGGGAATGAAGATGTAATAGAAGAGATGAGGGTTGAAGCGCGAGACTGATCGATCTAGTGCGATAACGCTTTCGCAGTGTAAGAAGAAATGGTATGGGGCGTGGGAGGGATTATCCACTCACGTTGTGGAAAGCATCACATAAACGGCCGCGCAGAAAAAGACAGGGGCGACGGTGATGCAAACTGAACTGGAATTAGCGAGTTACACAACTGATGATGGGACAGTATGGAAAAATTACTGATTTGGATCAGAAAGCCGCCGAAAGAGAACGGGTTATCGTGGAGAATTAAACGTCCAACGTAGCCGACAATTTCCACTAAGCAACCTCCCATCATACTTGCCATAAAGCCCCATGTCCTGGACCTAAATCCAAGGATTCCATGGATAATCATGGCGACAGCGAAGAAGGCGATGAATATCGCATTTGCGGGGACGGAAGGTTGGTATCGTAGCAAACTGGATTCCAAGGGGCAAAGCTCCAAGGTACAGTTTGCTTTGGGACCAAAAGTCTTGAGCCCGTTCCGCAGCCTCGTGGCAGACATGGCGACCAATAACGTTTGCTGGTATTCCCTAGAATCCTGATAGATGAGCTTGGACAAGACAATTCTGATGAATGCAGAAAGAGGGCGTTTTGGAATGTGGGATTTGGCAAGTCTTTTGTAGGAACTCATGTGTGCATTGAAATCAAACAAAGTTGCTCCGGATGTTTCTTGTCGACCAACTAAAAACGCCGACCGTAAACAAGAGAGCCAATCCGTTGAGCCTTTCTAACTGTGCCCGTGGCGGGAGCGGGATCTAAACTCAGACATTCTTGAAGAGCAGGGGAAGACCCACAGATGGCTGGAGCCCTGTCTTTCGCTTCCCTTTTCCTTTTTCCAAGTTCAGAGATAGCCAAGCCAGCCCTAGTTCATGTCTTAACCTATGGCTGGATTTTGAGGATGGGGTTGTCACGATGGCCTTGACCAAGGCCGGCCGTAAACTAACCATGCTCG
Source organism: Colletotrichum sansevieriae (assembly GCA_026260285.1). Lineage (NCBI taxonomy): Eukaryota > Fungi > Ascomycota > Sordariomycetes > Glomerellales > Glomerellaceae > Colletotrichum > Colletotrichum sansevieriae. The sequence goes on from JAOQIF010001238.1 coordinate 4,457, forward strand.
GAAATAGAGATCTCACGATAGGCACGAATTGCGCCACAACATGTGGTTTCTGGCGTTTATGGCTGAACGGCTAGGCCGATCGACGTCCCGACAGTTTGGGACCTATTTTAGTCACATGGCCAAGAGCGAAGAGCGCACTCGTTCGCGCACTCGCACTCGCGACTTGCCCAATCAGAGGGAAGAGCTGATGCGGATGGACAGATTCGCAAAGCAGACCATCGTGTTTCCCACATGTGAACTGCACTAACATGCCTCTTTCGGCATGCCACAAAGGCAACTCTGGCCCGCGAAGACCGCATGGGGCCGCGCCAAGCGATCCAAAATATCGGAAAGAAGATCCTCAGCATATCAGGAAAGGAGAACACAGCCTCACTCTGTGCATCAAAAAAAGTCAGCATGTTGGTTGGTCTTCATGCAAAGGCTGAGCTGGGGGCTTCCTGGATTAAGCACACGACGGCTGCTTTCGCAGTGCAGTCTCGAACCATCTTTGACTTTGTCGCCGACTTCAATCAAAACACCAACAAGAGACCAAAATCCCGATTGGGTAAAGACGCAGCTATTCGAACCATCATCGAACAGGACCAAATGGTTGACTTGTGGACGTATGTCCAGAGCAGTAAGAGGTCTAGCGAATTTCAATGATCTGTAACGATGCTACTTCAAGTCAATTCTGGGAATTCTTTTAAACTATTCGCCATTTGTTCCCTGCCCACGTCAGGAATGCTGGAAATGTTTACGTCTCATCACCCCCATTCTTAGTGACTGATATGATGCCCTAAATTGCGCATACCAACGACCCGAAGTTGGCTAGTTAGCACCCTCCCGACGTTTACGGTTTGATCTCAAGCGGCAGTGCTACATCAGTCGTGAGAGTGAATTCATTCAACCGATGGCCAACGGGCGGTCCGTCCTTGCGATCAACATCACCGACCAGCCTGAGGTCCCAGAATCGCAGCATCTCTACAAACAAAACCTTGATAACGGTGCTGCTGAAGGAATGACCGGGACAGCTATGAGTGCCAAGGCCCCAAGCTCAGTAGTCAGAGTTGGTCGTGATGTAGTGGAACTTGTTTTCGTTGCCCTCCAGCTGGCGCAACTTGTAAAAGCGAAATCCGTCAAATTCGCTTGCGGGAGCCCTGTCGGCCGATTCGGCGTAGCTTTAGTGCGTGCTGATGCGATACGCCTGGACCGCGAGGCGAGTGCCGGCGGGCAGCATGTGACCTGTCGAGAGAGTCGCGGGGCGTTGCACAATGCGCGCCATGTTGACTAGATTGTTGTGGCACAGAAGCATGCTCCCCTTAAGAAGGAATCGAGCTTGCGAAGCTTGAAATAGGAGGGGCGGCCCATTATTTGACGGTCCTTGTCATCCATGATAAATCCATCCTGTTGCAGGACATTCTTGATCTCTTGGCGAAGAGGAGCGAAGTACTCTGGTCTAGTGGCTAAGTCGTACATGGCGCGAGTTACTGTGTAGCTATCGCTGTGAATTGATACCCTGGAGATTTGACGCATCGCTAGTAACGCACCAGATAACAATCGTATCGGGATACTTACAAGAGAGCGCGCGCAGCTGGCCAGATCCTGGGGTTGACGCGGCGGGGTCTATAGGGCAGTTAGGTGTTGCTTCGACTCACAACACTTCATCAACCATTGCGCAAGCCTTGTCCCAGCTGGCAAACCGTCCCGAGCCGGTGCAAGAGCTTCGCGAAGAGGCCCAGAGGGTTTGCGATCAGTTCGACGCTGACACGGCGGCTTTCCAAGAGAAGTGGCAGTCCTTTCTTCCACAAAGACGAAAAGAAGAAGGTCTCCATGGTTGCGACGAGTTGGGAGAGCGAAGACAGCGTCAAAGCGGCTGTTAGCGGAGACAAGAGGGCCGCTTTCGAGGCAGCTCTGAATAAAATTCAACCTGGAGCAACACGAGTACGTCTGTGATAGGCTCAAGAAGCTCAAATAGAGTTCTACGAAAAGTCTCACCTCATATCAACATGTGTTGATGGGATGCGTGAAAATAAGAAACTGTGGATCTTCTATAATGAGCTGAGACCAACAGCAACTTTGTCCCAACATGCCAACATCGAACCGAACAAAGTTCATCGGCTCACTTGATACATTCTTATACAATTCAAAATGTGCAACAATTCCGGGACTCTCCGTTCTTTCTCTGCCGTGATGTTCTTCGTATAGGACCGACTCTTCGGCGCTGATGCGCATCACGTGGTCTCTCACATGACTCGCGTTTCATCCGGCGTCAATTTGCATTGCTCGGCATCTCCGAAAGCATCCGTTCCATCAGTGCAACCACGATCGTCTTTAACAACCAAATAATCGTCGCAAATGGTTCCGCCAAACCCACCGCCGCGGAGGAGATGAACACATTCAGGTCGCGGTCTCGGGCCGACGCGGGCTGGTTCTCGGTCGGCTTCGCGTCCTCGTTCCCCGATCTCGGGTCGGACGAAGGCAGCCTGTCAGACCTCCGCTTCTGTGACACAGATCTCAGGCCGGGATGCAAGGTCTTTCACGTGCCGCCGAAAACAGCCGGCCCGATCCCGCAGAGCACGCAGAGCACCGAAGTGGAGATGTCGCCGGACGCGGTCGAGTCCGCCGAGGCCGAGTCAGACTTGAAGGACCAGGTGATGGTGTTCAGGTTCAAGGGCAAGTTTCACGCGATAGATCATGTGAGTCGGAACACCCGGACGCACCCGAAAGCACGAGATTGTCCAGTTCAATCCTTACCTGACGACGACGGTCTCGCATCAGAAATGTCCGCATTCTTCGTACCCACTGTCGCAGGGTATCCCTTTTGATATCGAGGATTTCGGTATTGTTCTCAGCGCTGGAATCACGTGCCCTAAGCATAGCTGGTCCTTTGATCTTTTTTCGGGAATGTCTGATCGCGCGAGGTATAAGCTCGGGGTATGGGAAGTACAGCTTCGCGATATGGTGGGATCCGAAGCCAAAATATTGGTAGAGGGAACTTCGAAAGACCAAGAGCAAGAGGTCTGGGTAAGGAGGAAGCAGAGAATCGGATAGACTCATTATGATACGACAAGTTTTTCGTAAATCTGCCAACGGCATGTGGCGCATTTCACTTCCATTTCGTTTCACCTAATGGCGGCTTGATGGCGTACAAGATGAGTAAGTTTCAGGTAGATGATGTAGTCTACAGCTCGTGGGGCATGTACAAATGATCTAATAATAAGCAGGAGTAGAACGAAGTCACGAAGTCATCCCCTTCCATTGAATAGCTTAGGACCAGAGGGCCTTGTTCCAGAAAAGAGTCTTCTCGTTGGCCAAATCGTCCTCATCGGGGTAGAAGGTGGCGTTGAAAACAATCTGAGTGCCCGCGGTAGAAGAGTTGCCGTACTGAGGCCACTCAAGCATGTACTCGGCCCACTTGGTGTTGGGGTTACCAGTGAGGACGAAGCAGAGTCAAGGGTCACCGAAAGCGAATCGTTGGAGCCGCAGCTCACAGCAATGGTCAAGTTGACGGAGGTGCTACCGCCGAAGCCACCCGCCGAAGGGGGGGCGCCAGCGCTGGAGGAAGACGTCGTGGAAGCCGCGGCGGAGGTAGCGATGGAATTAGACGAAAGTGGTGGAGTTGGAGGTGGAATCGCCGCCGGAGAAGGTAGAGCTGGAAAGAGTGTAGGTGCTGTGCTGTGCCCTACGAAGTGGGTTAGATGTCTTTCCTCGATGCTGTATCATTACGGTCAAGCTTACAGTAGTAGCTCTGGTCAGTGCCGTGGGTGGCCTGGTCCAGAGCAAACAGACCGGTCCAGGACTGGTTGTTCATGGCGTGCGTCAAGGCGAGGTTGTGGGCGGTCAGGTCGAAGTTCGAAGTGCTGCTTCATGTCGGCGAAGCCCAGACCAGGCTTGGTGTAGTCGCTCTCGGGGTAGAGGGCGAGGTGTCCTCGATGGCGGGGAGGAAGATGCGGAGGTAAATAGCGACGTCCTCAGTGGTATTGATACCAGAATAGGACTGAGAGTTGGCCTCGTGCACCTCGTGGTTTGCGACGACGGGACCGCTGAAGCTGAAGCGGCCCTGATGGAGCTGAGCCTCGTCCCGGGGGGGTCAGGTTAGCGGCTGGGATTCAGCTTTCTGATGGTTCGTGACTAACAGGTATCGGTTATGATGTCGCCGTCAACGCGGGCCTGGAGTTGGTAGGAATATGCGTCCTGGGTTGTGGTGGATGCGATGTTCAGGGTGTCGAAGTCGACGCTGCGCATGCACTCGAGACTTCCGCCGGGGCAGCCGGCCTCGGGCGAGACGTTTAGCTATAATTCCTGGGTTGAGCTGTTAGTCAGGAGGGACAAGACGATGCAGAAAGATTCGGTTTACCTCAGGGTGCTGGTGGCCAGCCCCGGGGACGAAGCCGGAAGACATGACGAAGGTTCGGCTGTAGAGCTGCTCAGCGTGGCTGGCGCAACGCTGACATCTCTTGTTACCTGCGAACCTCTATAGCAGGTCTACGGGATCTTATAGTCATCTGGAAAAGCGTCTGCAAATTACCAGCCGAGAACCCAACGGCGGTGATCTCATCAGGGTTACCGCCGAACGGGCTGATGTACTGCCTCGTCCACTTGGAAGCGGCCTCGGCGTCCCAGATAGCGGTGTTGGAGGTACCACCTTCGTGCAAAAAGGGGGGCCCGTTGGCTAAGCCGGTGAGGCCGAGACGGTAGTCGTATGCAACGTAAACAGACTCCTTGGACAGGTTAATAAAGAGACCCTCGGGGGTGTTCTCGGACTTGCTGCCGCCCGTGAGACCGCCGCCGTAGGTCCACACCATGACGGGGAGATTCTTGCCTTCGGAGACGGCGGGGCCCAGACATCCAAATGCAAGCAGTCCTCCTCAGAGCTGCAAGCGACGTCGGAGGCGGCCAGGCCGCCGGTGTTGACTTCCGTCTCGACGGGGGGGTCCCTGAGGTCTTGCCCAGCGGAGGTCGCCGCTCGCGACTGCGGCGAAGCAGATGTGCTGGTACTCGCAGTATCCGAGAGACTCGTTGCCGGCGGCGGAACTCCTGTGATAATCAAAGGATGGGAAGTTGACCACAGCCCTCAATAGCCTGCCTCTGTGTGTTTTCCGTCCAATCCAGTTTCCAACGTCAGCTCCCATTGGTCCCTGGAAAATGGCATAGAACCGCTGGATTGTGACTGAACTCTTTCAAAGTTTCCTCTGCATCAGCAGTGCCTATTGACTCGGGAGGACAGCTCGTTCTACATGTGACTGCGACCGGAATGGAAGAGTTTTGTACTGACCACACGGCCTCTAATACATGGAACGAATTATGGTATTCTTGCAGCCAATGGAGCAAACGACGATAATGGTTCTTTCACCTTTATTTTTCTACAGAATGAGTGTATGAGAATAAGACTATTTGCTAATTGCCGTGCTGTGCAGCCAGTCTGGGTCGGTGTTCCAGACAGATTTCCTTCAGTCGCTGTGGCCGTATACCCATTGCCGCTGAATCTCACCAAATGGTGTCATCTTTCCTGTACTTTCGGCGTCAAGAACGATAGGTTCGGGTGTGCCAAAATGCAAAAACCTGCTGAGGTCACTTTCGAGATCCCTTGCAAGCATGCGTTGAATGACCTCGGATGGTGCGTTGTCGAAAGCATTGAGATATTCTTGCTGCGATCCTTCCGCGTCCTGCTCCAGGCTGTAAGGGGATTCTGCATTAAAACAGGGCTCCTTTTCCCAATAACATAGCGATTTGTGCTCTGTCCACCACCTTTCAAATGAGCTCTTGGAGGGGCGCTCATGGTGCTTTCTCGACCAACAGTAATAGCGAGCCACCGCCTCGATATGAGCAGTTTCGATCCTGCCGCCGTGTGCTTGCACGATGGCAAAGCTTCCCGCGGTCGGAAAGATAAGAATCTTGCAGGGCTCGTCTTTGATTTCTGAAGCGGTGAAGGTGTACCGGTACGTGTCGAAGAGCAGCTTGTAAGGAGCGCACATAGAAGATGTGCTGGTTGACCGAGTGGCTGTTCCGTAAAATGGCTGGGCTGTATGAATGTACCAGCGCAGTCCAATAAGGAACGGTATCAAGAGAGGCCATGGTTTGTTGACGTGCGCCCACCCCAGGCTCCAAGCCCCTTCAGCTTGTGTTGTGACGCCAAGTTCCAGCATCATGCTGTGGCCAACGTGGTTGACTTTGACGGCGGGGATAGTGATTGGGCTCGGTTTAGGCCACACGGGATGGCTCCAAGCCCCGGTGAAAAAGTTGACTACTAACATGTAATCAAGATAACTGCTGTGCCGAAAACCTAGGAAGGAGCCAAAAACGTTTTCTCGAGCTGGATCTTTTTCCACGTCGTATGCAAAGACAATGGCGGGCCCAAACAAGCAACCTAAGAAAGCTTGTTCGTCTGGCGCAACAAGTGACCTGAAGCTCTGGTTGATCCATTGGGGTTGTCGTGCATCTTCCTCATTGGAATTGAAAATGATCACATCAACCCCGTGGGTGCTACTCGGTGACGTGTTGAGACTCAGGCAACGAACTCTCGGCAGACAAAATGTGTTGACGTAGTCCAGAACATCCACAGCGTCTGTCTCGAAGTGCAGGGTCCCGGCTGACTGATTGAAAGAAGCTTTGAGCCATATACACACAGGGCTGTGGTCGCGATGTGGGAAGAGAATCGCGCGGAAATGTTCGTCTGACGGTGGCTCGACAAACTCCAATTCGAGGCCTTTGAGCTTCGAGCAGTATGCCCTCCTGTAATGCTCTTCGAGACACTGAGGCCGGCACAAGTCCAGATTGCACTGAGCACATTTGTCGATGGAGGATGGTAGTGGAGCATAGCAATGGCCACATTGCGAGTCGCCGTCGAAGAATGATCTTTCTGCATACTTGTGTAGCCTCCAACGAGGGACCTCGTCAGCTATGGCGGTGTCGACGGCGACGGTGGACGCAGAGGAGATCACGGAGGAGTCGGGACTTTTTTGACTGAGGGCCCATTCCTTTCCCTTGTTTTTGTTCCTCTTCTTTTTCGCGTTCTTTTTCGCGTTCCTTTTCGCGTTCCTAGTCTGCGGTACGTTCTCAGGGGCTTGAGCCTGTTCGCCAGCCTGCTCGAGTTGAACGGAGAATCGAAGCACAGTGTCCATAGTGTGTGATTATGTAGATGTGATGCTGTTCATCGAGTTCCAACAAGCCGGGGGTGAGGTTGGTGAAGAAAAGAGAAACGCCGACGGCTGCAGGGAAGCAGGATGGGCAGATGCCCGAGCAGCTGGGCGGCGACGGATCCAAAGCTGGGCAAGAGCGACTGGTTCTCGTGGAAGAAGAAGCAACGATATCATACTATGGGACAGAATCAGAAAGAACTAATATCAACTTACGACACGAACGACCTCGACTGAGCCAGGACCGAAGGGGCTGACAAAGACGACGACGGCACTGCCTCCACCACCAAGACCGCCGGGGCAGCACCAACGACGAAGAAAAGAAGAAATCGCAAGGTGATGATCTTTAACATCATTTTTCGAGGATTCATGCTACTTGAAGTCGTTTTGCATGAGCCTACTTGCTCATCCGTCTCGATACTCTTTTCGCATTTCCAACTAAAGTCTGGTCTCCTTTGCATAGGTAGATACCAAAGCGATATTCTTGCCCTTTGTCCCATTCATACAACTTCTAGAACAAGTCAATACGCTCAATTCTGGTGATGAGGAAAGCGCCACGGTTTGCGCTCCTTACCTCCGTTGCCGCCGACATTGAAACAGGAGTGAGCAATTGCCGAGCTCTTTCCGAGTCCCGGATTCACCTAAATAAACGTGAGTATCGTTATGAGCGGAAACTAGATTCCTCAATTCAAAAGACCAAACACCAAAGTATCGTATCCGCAGCGGTTTCCAGTTCGTGACCTCAGTCCGTGAGGGATGCGATCCTTCGGTCGGTGTGACGCATGAAGAGGAACACCAATAAAGGACTTGTATGCACAGAAAATATAGCCATGCTGCCACAATTTGTCGCAGTATTTTCTCTTTGAAAAGATGTAATAATTTACTTGATTTCTCCAGTTTCTTCACTATGCGACTCGTCCAGGATGATTCAGTCGTGATCCAGAGGCGCCTCTTTAATACCGCGTCATTCGCTCGATTGAATTCATACAACCACCACGCCCTGGCTCCATGGCTTGAAGAAACAGACCATCTCACACCACTGTTCCTTCACAAACGAGAGCAGGCCACTGCTCCGTGCAACACGGGACGTTGGCTGTCGCCAGCGATCCAACAACACATGCTGGATCCTTCTGTCGAGATCGATCGACTGTCTAGAACTGAAGTCCACAAACTGCTTGCTGTCGCTGGCAAAACAAGTCCGCCAACTATGGTCTGAGGCGGCGCCTCAACTCAGCTTTGACTCTTGCGTGTTGGACGTCTATGCCGAAGTGGTTAATCCTGGGTTCTCAGTCAAGTTGATTGAGATCAATCCTTGGGGAGGCTCACTCGAGTTCGGATAGCCTTGTATTCCACTGGCTCGACGACGCTGGTATCCTCGAGCTAATCACTCTGATAGAGGAGACGGTCATTAGACTGGTCGCAGAAGGGGAATCGCCCGTTCTTACGCGAGATGAAGCTTATCAGATCGGCCGAGATTGAAATTATTGAGAATGAGCTGAGTTGCCTGCGAAGCCGTGGGCTCGAGTGGGTGCTGGAGGACAAGGCGCATGCGAAGTTTATGGCGTTGCCGCTGCCGGCATCTCATTCTGGTTTGACGACCAGAAAAGATGGATTAGAGATGCTTCGTCGTCTCGAAAACGGGAAGACTACCAAGCTTGCAGCTAAAGACCATTCTCGCTCGGTCAAACTAAAGCAGGCTTACCAAGGTCAGACCATAGTAGGCTCAAAGTTATCATGGTAACTGTTACTCTTCAACGCCATCTCGATCCAAATAATTACCTGGAACTCCAAACTTTAATGACATGTCGCCTGGTGATGCTGTTGATGTTTTGATCCCAAATAGGCCTGCCAATGGCAGGAAGGCCGATCGTCGGGCAGCCACCGCCGCGCTCTCCGCATATTTCGTTGATATTTCGCCGACCTCAACTTCTCCTTCTTGTGCTATCTCCCCCCTTAGCTACCCAATGGCATCGGGTTGCCAATACTAAACTATCCGTAGTCTTCGGCAAGAAAGTCCACGAGCCAATGTCTATCACCTCCCCGCACTTATCACCTTGGCGCCTCTTGCAGCACATGCATGATGATGCGGCCGCCTGCATATAGAGTCGGAGGAGAAGCAGGTTTTCGTCATCACGCCATGTTTATTGGCGATGACCAATACGACGTCCGCCGATAGCGCAAGAAGCCTTGCGATAATAAGTTGACAAATCTCTGAAGCTTTCTCCAACTCCCAGCGAGCCTTTGCGCTTCGGTCAGCATTCGCATCTACCAAAAGCATGAAGCTACTCAGCACCGCCGCACTTTCTTACTCGCTCGCTGCATCGTCGGCTTGGGCCGCATCCTACACGGAAGCACTCATTGCCCTCCACAAGTCGCTAGTAGAAGTCGACTCGACGTCCAACTCCGAAGCTCCGGGAACCGAGGTGCTGAAGAATTACCTTGAGACAAACTTCACCGTCGAACTCCAAAACGTTGATGGCGACCGGCAAAATGTGTTTGCATACCCGGGCAACTCTCGCGAAACCCGCGTCCTCCTCACATCTCACTTCGACACTGTACCGCCTTACATCCCATACTCCCGCGACGGCAATGAAATCCGTGGGCGGGGAACGGCGGATGCCAAGGGCAGCATTGCCGCTCAGGTTACTGCCGTGGAAACCCTTCTCGAGAGCGGCGAGATAGGCGAAGGCGACGTCTCGCTGCTCTTTGTAGTCGGAGAAGAGATTGGCGGTGATGGGATGCAGACGGCGAATAATCTCAACCTGACCTGGGAAGCTGTCATCTTTGGCGAGCCGACGGAGAATCAGTTGGTGCGCGCCCACAAAGGCGTGCTGGGGCTCAACGTCACGGCGGACGGGATTGCTGGGCACTCTGGGTACCCTGAACAGGGACGCAGTGCGATCGATCTCATTGTTCGTTCTCTGGGTGCCATCCTCGAGGCGGAACTGCCTGCGACTGAAGAGTTTGGAAACACCACCCTGAACGTGGGTGTGATTGAGGGAGGAATCGCAAGCAACGTCATCGCAGAGAATGCCACGGCGAGGACCTCTATCCGTCTGGCTACCGATGACATCGATGCAGTCAAAGAAATTCTCAGTCGAGCGGCATACAACGCGACTCCAGAGCACGTGAGCCTCTCATTCAATGCTGGTGGCAAGCCTGTGAGCCTGGACTACGATGTTGATGGTAAGTGGCCCCCCGGGTGCGAGAAGCTAAGCTGAGTCTCTGGATTGATCGAGTCAGGATTCAACACGACGATTGCCAATTACTACACCGATGTTCCTTACCTCCAAGGCGAGCATAAGAAGTACCTCTATGGACCAGGCACCATCCTCGTCGCTCATTCGAATGATGAGCGTATCTTGGTTTCTGATCTGGAGGGCGCTGTCGAAGGGTACAAGACGCTGATTTTGGAGTCTCTGAAGTAGCGGTAATAAAGCTATATTGATTTATGAGATCTCTGTTCAAGTTGAGGTTCTGAAGATAGGTCTTACTGGTCGGACTATGATTGCCCTGTGGAGGACCCAGGTCATAACTCACAACATGGACATGGGAAATATCTCCCGTCTTTTCTTAGAATCTACTGGCTATAGTTGATTTAAGGCTGAAACTTGGTTGACCTTCAAGCCCCATACTCGGGCCGATCCTCAAGTCGATCCTAGTCTCCAAGATCCAGGAACCAAACAACTGATTTTCTTCTATCTGTACCATCATCAATCCTGCGCTGCAGAGTAATGAAGTATCAAACCATAACATGCCTTCTTTGACAATGGACTTCGCTATGAATAAGATAACCAAAGTCGATAACCTGTTCAGCTTCCCGTTCTCTCAAATCCTCAACCCATTGGAAATGATCAGGTGAAGTAGGATGCATAAATATTCTTTATGCATGCATAATCACAAGCCAATTGTGCTATGCATGCATCGATGTGCATGCATATTTGGATCTTGGACATTGTGAGAAGGCCTGACGTCACCGCACGTGACAGACAACGCGTCTCCTACCCCACCTCCCCACCAACTCAGCTCAGCTCACCCCGGCGGCCTCTAAAGTAGCTCTGCTCAGGGGGAGCAACAAGTGCGGTATAGCACCAGCCCTATCTGTACCCGTGAAAGACACCAAACCACCAGTCCTTACCATTTCCCATCCTTTTGTTGCAACCATGTCACGTCACGGCATCCCGGACGTCGTCTTCGAGAAGATCGACAAGTACGTCGACTCCCTCGCGCCCCAGATCCAGCCACGCATCACGTCCGAGCTGGAGCTTTTCCAGAACAAGACCATCGACAGTCTCGAGGACCAGGTCATCGACGCTTTTCGCTCCCTCTTCAACAAGGACAAGGATCCCAGCGGCTCCAGGAGCCTGAATGACTCGCCTCCGGATGCCTATGGCGGCCAGTCTTTGCCCTTTGCCGACGAGATTGCGAAGCTCACCCGCAGCTTCAGCATGATCACGGATGAGGCTGGTGACGATCTGAGGGACATTTTCGACTTGACCGAGGGTCGTGGAGGAGGTGGCGGTGGTGAACAGTCTCGCGGCATCGAGCACACCGATTCTTTCTCTCGCGGGGCGAAGGGGTTCCTCTCAGCGGCCATCAATGCAGTCCAGGATCACATAGGCGATGACCGACTAGGCGGCGGAAAGAAGTTTGAGCTGGACGGTCTGCTCGGCGTACTCAGCAACACTGTCAAGGACGCCGCTCGCAACCCCGAGGAGAAGGCGCGCGTTATTAGTCCCGAGATCAAGGAAAAGGTCGGTGCGAAGCTAAGGGAACAGCATGCTCCCATTGCGGAGCAGTTCACCCGCATCGCCTTGGACCACATCAAGAAGTGGCTGCGCGGAAACACGAGCACGCGGGACATCGGCGACGGTGTGAAGGGCGAGGTCGAGGACCAGGTGAAGGACTTGGTGAGGGGCATCGGCGGCTTATTCGGCAAAAAGCACTCCTCAGACGAGGGTGCCTCTAGAGGCCTGGGCGACCGAGATGGCGATGATGGAGGAAGCGGTGGTGGATTCTCCAAGGTCATCAGCGACAAGCTCAGCACTGGCATTGCGAAGGTCCACCGGGAGGTTCGTCTGGAGTTCCGCAGCGTGCTGGGCGGCATCGAGAAGCAGCTTTTCGAGCTTCTCCCCGACGAGTTCCAACGGCCTCTGGAGAAGATCCTGGGAGGCAACCCGTTCGACTCCCAGCTTGACCGAGAGGCCGGTGGTCAAACCGATCGTAGTTTTGGTGACGACATCAAGGCGAAGCTGGTCAGCAAGATTCGAGGTCTCATCAGGAAAGTCCAGGAGACGTTGCGCGAGAGCATCCTGGGCGTTGTCAACGGAGGTCATCGCAGATTCGAGCGTGAGAGCTGGGTATTTGTGCAGAACATGGTTGAAAGCAAGGTGCAGAAGTACCTACCCAACGTGAAGATCACCGTACCAGACGACATCGGCAATGAAGGTGTCAGTGTCGGTTCACCGAATGTGCAGCTTGGTGGGGGACACCAGCCTGTTCCTCCTGCTCAAGGCAACTATCCTCCGCCGCCTTCACATCACGAATCTGGGGGCCAAGGATACAACCAAGGCGGATACCAGCAAACACAGCACCATCAAGAGTACCGACCGGATCAATATCAGCAGAACCAGGGATACCAGTCTGAGCAACATCAGAGCTACGGGCAGAACCCGAATTACGGGGATAACCAAGGTTACGGCGGAAATCAGGGTTATGGGGGACACCAAGGATACGACCAGAATCAGGCCTATGGACAGAATCCAGATTACGGCCAGAACCCTCGGTACTAGGAGGATGAGGACGGAGACCAAATCCACGGCGGTGACTGAGATGTGCAGGCGGTCAGGCTTATCAATGTCTTTAAGCACTGAGACTCTTATGAATGATGATGAATGAGCAGCCACGCATTCCACGTCGGCTTACTTCGCAATTCCGGCCTCTGTCAGCGCTTTTTCCATCTTCTTCTCCAGTTGTATGCCGACGAGCACGTCCAGAAGCTGAACGAATCGAGCTCGGTCCCCGTCAACCTTCTCAGCCAGCTCTTCAGCCCCGTCGCTATCCTTGATAACCCCAAACTCAACAGCAACCTCAAGCGCTCGCTTATCCGCATAGGGGAATACCTCTTCCCACTTCTCTTGAATTCGCCGAAGAAATATGCCCGCGCCCGTCGCTCCAATTCCCTTGACCCCATCCGTTAAGATCTTCTCCAGCTTCTGTTGCGCCTCTTCCGGCGTCTTCAGTCCTTGAATTTGGGCGCGCAGACCCTCCATCTCCTCAATGCCCCCCTCATCTTCTTCCACGCCGCAGATATCGCGAACGCTCTGGACGAGATCCCCAAGCTGCGCGGCAGTCTTCTCCTTGTGCTGAGTTCTGGCTTCCCACACCACCTTTCTCCGCCCTTCGAACCCAGCCTCGTCCAAGTCCTTCAACGCGCGCACGCCAAAAGGCGGGTTGAGGAGCGTGTTGATGGTCCTGAGGCCCAAGCGGTGCGAAATGGGCTTGCTGAGTAGCAGTGCCGCGACGAGGTTTTGAAACGGGGTAAGCCTAGAGTCCGGGTATGTAAGTAGTGGTGTCTCTTCGTCGCCATCATCATCATCGCCGCCTCTGCTTCTCTTGCCGGCGTCTTCGGGTGGGGGCGTCTTTTGCGGTTGTGCGTGGCCGTCTTCCCAGTCGATCTCACCGTGTCCCGGCGGCAGGGAAGGGAAAGCGAGCGAGAAGGCACCGTTGCCCAAGAGCCAGTCGATCGTAGATTTCTCGGTCTCCGTTTTCGCCTTCTTCGTATCGGGCTCCCCGGCCTCGTGCTCATACTTGACTTCATCCTTCTTGTCCACTTTCCGCCTGGACCCTGGCTCGGGGGAAGCGGACTTGCCATTCGACGAGCGATCTGCGCTGGCTTTCTTTGGTGACATTTTGGTTTGCAACGAAATTGGTATGTTGTTCTCGATGTGCAAAGGGAGAAGAGTTTCTAGTGAAGATGCAACATTGGCAATCTCCCGGGATGAAATGAGAGCCAGATGATGTCATGGACTTGGAAATGTCTGTGTGCCTGGCAGAACAACGAGCGCAACGTCGCAGAGCTAACTCCATCTCGGAAGCGAGAAAGAGACGAGAAAGAAAGCATGTTGTTCTTTAACACAGGCTGACGTCGGACAACTTTGCGAAAATAGATTAATAATTGGAAAAGAGCTCAGCCTCTCCGCTCATGCCCGATTTACTTCAAGTTTGTTTCGCTTTCTTCTCATCAAGATCGAGCTGTGAAGGTATTTAGAACGCGTTCTCATGTAGCCATTTCTCATCTGCCTATCCGTGCGAGCTTATGCTATTGTGGCCGAGTCGAAAATCCATCTGGGGTATGCACTTTTCATCTGTGAAGTTCCAACCATCCAACAAAAGCAGAGTCATGTCTGCCTTTCAAGCCCAAGCACCTCAGATCTGTCCGTCGACACCCTCATCGTCCTCAGCCTTAACGGTGTTCTCCTCCCCGGGCTGAGCCTTGGCCTTGGCCTTGGTAGTGCGCGCCTTCTTCTTCTTGGGGGCCTCCTGCTCGTCGCCCGCGTCGCCATTCTCGCCGTCGTCCTCGGGCGCCTTCTTGTTCTTCGGGGTTCGCTTGGCGCGAGGCTTTTTGGCGGCAGGGGTCACAGGCGGAGTGCCGCCCTGGGCGTCGTCGCCCTCGGCAGCAGCGGGAGCTGCTCCGCCGCTGAACCAGCCGCGCTTGGCGACGGCGTTGCTGATGCGCTTCCTGACGCTCCCGCCGCTGGCGGATCCGATCTCCAAGGCGATGGCGTCGGCGTCGAGGTTGGCTGGGCGGTCGATGCGCTTGATGATGGCGATCAGGAGCTGGAGCTCGCCGTCGGTGTAGCCGTGAGAGAAGGCCGCGGCGCCGGCGTCGTCGTTGTTGGTCTTCTTGGGAGGCATTGTCGGGAATGTTTCTAGAGAAATTCTTTAGTTGTGTGATCGCTGGAGCAAGGGAGCTATTTGCCTTACGTTGGTTGAATGATAGCTGGAGAATTCAAGACTTGGCAACTGCCTTTTTGATACTGTACTCGGCGAAGTGAGAGCCCTTTTGTGCAGGTAGCGTCGGTCGGTAGATAGAATGGTTGACTTTTGGACGGAGAATCTTGTAGAACAGAAAGGGGGGAGAATGTGATGCAAATGATTTGTAGCAAGAGCGGAAACAGAACGAGAAAAATAAATCTCAACTTACTGTTTTATCTTGAAGGAAAGAGCAAGCGGAACTCAGAAGCAAATTGTGGAAAGTGCTCAAAGGATGCGAGCTGAAAGCCGCAGGATTCTCTGGTCGTCACTCGAGCCCAACTGAATCAACACGAAGGTAGAACCCAACAGGAAGGGCTTCGAGGAACTGAGGATTTACTTTGTGATTTTCTGTGAGCATGTAAAACAAGTTCGTGGCAATGATTCTTTCACAAATGTAGGATTCATCATCAAGAGTGACCGAGTTTTCTAAGCAACCCCAAATAACCTTTCTATTCCCCATTCATAATCTGCAGTCTGAAAGATGATACTTATTCGAAGTTTACGGGCATATCCAGTGACGGTAAACCATCTTTAAGCCCAAGGTAGTGAAATTCCTGACACAAACCTACCTGAGTACACCGAAACGAGCTCGAAGACGCCAAACCCTTCGCTCTGTTTGTGGAAGTTCCGCGGGCCTCGACAAAGCCCTCGTAGGCCGTGTCAACCAAAGCCTGGTTACCGTACATCTCCTGGTCAGGACGAACAGATTCGATGAGCAGGCGATCGCCATTCTCAGACGTGAATTTCCAGCTGAGGGGGTAGATGAGGTTGGAGTTAGAGATGCAAATTACCCAGCCCGCGGGTACCCATGGGTACCCGCGGTATGGGTTGGGTAGTAACGGGTACTACCCAGAATATTAGAAGTTACCCATAGGTACCTATAGGTTATATAGGTTTGGGTTATAGCTAATATAGGTACCTATAGGTTATGTGGGTTTAGGTTATAGCTAATATAGGTACCTATAGGTAAGGGGTTTTATATAACTTATTATAAGTATCTTTTATAGTAATCGACTTAATTCTTTAATTCTACAGATATCTATATCTAGAACTAAATGCTACTATAGTTCCTGCCTACTTTTAGGATTGCCTAGACTAAGTAGAGGTCTTTAGGTATAATAGTAATATACTTAGCGTGAATTATAATAAGGTTAACTACTAGATTTATTAGTTTAATATATAAGTAATAAATCAGGGTATATACTCTTAAAGATACTAGTAAGAAGAGACTTAGTAGACTTTTAAAGAGCATAGATAGCTAAGGCTTAGAAGCGAAGATCCTAGTTTCCCTAGTCCTAGTAGACTTTATATATAAGGCGCTAGAAGGAGAGCTTATAGATAAGAAGATTAATAGACTTCTAATATATACGAATTTTATAGAAGGCTTTAGCTAGAAAGGGTTAATTTATAATTATCTTTTATATTAATTTTAACTTACTACTAGGGTACTAGGGATGCTTTTTCTTAATAGCTCTAGCCTAGATAGACTTACTAGGGGCTAATTTACTACCTATAGTCTTCCTTGCTTTAGGTACTTTGCTAGCCTTCTTGCTAGACTTCTTACTAGCCTTCTTAGTATTAGCAGCCTTTTAGGCGTTTTTTATTCTTATAGATAATATCTAAATATAATTAGTATAAAGAATAGGTATAATAAAGGAGAGGTTTAACTTATAATATAATTTATATAGTATTAAATATAATATTAGTATTATTTATAGAAGAAAAAGTTAAATATATTATTAGCTAATTTTTTATTATTTAGCTATTTATATTATACCTTCCTTTAATTATTTATAGGAAGGTGCAAACCTTTTAAGGAGAGTATAAAGCTATTTCTATATAGAATATAGATTTTAATAAATCTATAGTAAATCATATAACTATTATAAAAATATAAGGATTAACTTTTTGAAAAAAGGGTATTTAGAGCAATTTATAGCTATAATTTAAAATATTTTAATTTTTTTATTTTTAATTAGAAGAAAAGGATAGCACCTATAGTATATTATATATAGGCTACTTGCAATTAATTTTCACGGTTTTTTAATTTTTCTAAATAATAATAAAATCTTCCCCCTAATAAGCACCTACTAAATAACTTCGCTAATACTATAATAACTACTATAGGTAATATATAATAGTCTTTATACTAAACTTTTACTTATTAACGACTATTTTAATTAGAGAGTAGTATATTATATAAAATATTATCTAGGTGGAATCGCGGTATGTTTTATA
This sequence comes from Colletotrichum sansevieriae, assembly GCA_026260285.1. Lineage (NCBI taxonomy): Eukaryota > Fungi > Ascomycota > Sordariomycetes > Glomerellales > Glomerellaceae > Colletotrichum > Colletotrichum sansevieriae. The sequence continues at coordinate 21,847 of JAOQIF010001238.1, forward strand.
TAGATTTATAGTAATTATTTATACTAATTAGCAATAGGTTAACTATTTAGATCTAGCGCTAGAGCTAAGCAAAAGGCAGAGTTAGAATATTCTAATAATATAAATACTAAGAAGTCGCGCTAATAAATTAAGAATATAAATAAAGCCCAAAAAGCGATTAATCAGGCTAAAAAAGCCCTTAGATAGTAGAAATCCTATAAGCTTAAGGCTCTGAGAAGTTTAGATATATAGATTAATATATCTATAATAGAGCGTACTAACCTCGAAGCTTGAGAGATCTAGTAAGTTAATACCCTATAGTAAGTATCTTTATTTCAAATTACTTTCTTTATATTAATATTATCTAATATATTAAAAGGAACGTATCTAAGCTAGCTTCTTATAAGGCTTGCAGGTCCTACTATATTAATATGCAATATAATTATTAATAATAATAGTAATAAAGAATAGGAGGATATTCCTCTAGATAAGATTAATAATAATACCTAGATAAATTTAGATAATATTAAGACTATGCTTAACTTCGAAGTTAGTATTGAGGATAGGGTACCTCAAACTAATATAGCTAAGCAGAGTGCTCTAATCCTTAATAAGCTAATTATAGTATATAGATTATAATAAATAATTACTATAATTACTAATTCTTCTAGGATAATTAAATCTATAAATACTAATTCTTCTATAATACTTAGGAAGTAGTTCTTAAGTACCTCTATATTAAGATTAAGTATATCTTTAGCAATCCTATATTTACTCTTGCTAAAATATATAAGTATAATCTACTTAGAAATAATAATAACTTCCTAAGTATAGAAAGCTTCTTTACTAGGGAGGAGATTCTTCTTTAGTTCTATATCGTTAAATATTAATACCTAAAGCGTCTATCTAAGAAGATATAAGAATAGCTTATCCTTAACTTATATATTAAGAAGATAAAGATATAAGTATTATAATATTATATTAATCTTTTATAGATATACTAACTATAGAAGGATATTCTCTCTAGGTTATAGACTAGCTCTTCGTATATATAGTATACTATAAGATATTATAGTATTTTATATTATAAAATACTAGTATATACTACAATACATACCTATATACTATATAGAGGTATATTACATAACACAGTATTATTAATACTGTATATACTGTGTATA
>JAOQIF010001239.1:0-22983 GCA_026260285.1 Colletotrichum sansevieriae
TATAGAACCTCCCTATCTTTTAATACTTCCTTAAATATTATAAGTACTAAGAGCCTTATTAGCTAACTCCTCGCTAAGTATAGCCCTACTAAGGCTGAACTTAGTAGTAGTAACTATTAGCGTGATTAGGCGGGTAGTAGCGAACCCTGCGTTAGTTATGCTTTATAGCTCCCTAAGAATGCCTAGGTCGTCTGCACTTATCGCTATAATAGTAATTATACGTGCAAGTTATACCGGGTTCGTAGTATTAAGTACTATAGGGTAAGTTTAGTAACTATTTAGTAGAAGTACAGGCTAACTTTTCCTATTTCTAGATTCCTACTTATCTTATTAGTACTACTCGTTTCTATTAGAACTAGGTTAAGCGTTATATTCGCACGATTACTACTAGCTAGTATTAATAATACGAGATCTTCTATATCTTTATAGCTATAGAGCAGGGGTAGGAGCTCTTCTAATACCTCTATAACTAGTTAGTAAATCCCGCTAGTCTTAAGCCTAATTCTAAGAACTATAAGAACTAGCTCCTCGCTATAAGTATTAAGGAGAGTATAGCTTCGCATACCTAGGCGTATCTATAGGTTTCGCTCGAGGTAGGTTTCACCTTATAATTAGTCTCGCCCTTTTATTAATCTAACGTATATTTATAGGTAGCTCGCTAGGCTAAGGATAAGGTTCTAGTTAAGGAGATTATAATATAGCTTAATAATACTCTCCCTACTTACTTATATAATAAGACCTATATCTTTAAGTAGGCTACCTTTCTTAATAAGCTCGCTAATATCCTAATGATATAGCTTTTAAAGAGCGATACCTATATATCCGCGCTTCCTTTATAAGAGCTTTTAAAGGTCTAAGGTTCCTATATACTTCGCAATACTTACTACCGAGCTCTTATTACTATCTTTAAAATTATTAGTAGTAATCCCGCGCCTCGATTAAATTCTTAGAAGAAGGTTAGTAATACCTTAGTAATAGCTTAGTAATACTAGGTTTATAATAGCGAGGAGGATAAGTCCTCTGCTATAGAGGATAGCAACTCTAATAAAGCTATAGAGAGCAATAGTTAGGGTAGTAATAGTAGTATTACTAGCAAGAGCTCTGAGGAGGAGAGCGATAATAATGATAATAACGAGGGTGATAATAACAATGAGGAGTAGTAGTGCCGGTGGAACTTCAGCGAGAGTATAGTGGACTTCTATAGTAATATAAGGTTAGATACCTATAGGGTTGCGTTGTTCTTTATAGGGGGGTCTTCTCTTTAGCGTTTCAGCCGTCTTATAGTTAATTAACTTTTCTTATTAATCTATACTACTCGTTATCCTACTTATAATATAACTTATGCTACTATTTCTTAAATCTAGCTAGGATTCGCAAAGCGTTTGCTAAGTATTCTTCAGGCTCCTAGGTATTATACTCTACTAGCTAGCCTTTCTATTTAACTAAATATAGGGGGCTTATTAGCGCTTCCCTCTATAATATAATATCCTTAACTTCCTATTCCTCAGGGTCTTCTTTAAGGTCTAGGAGCTACCCCTTAATAAGCTTTTAGCTATATTATAGCTTAAGTAGAGTAATAGAGAAGATATTATACGCTCTGCTATACTTCTCTAGGAGTTATACTCTATAGGCGTTAGAGCTTATAACTTCTATAACTAGCATAGGAATAAATCTTAGAGCGAGCTTTTGCTAACTCTTCGCAAAATAGAAGTTCTTTATTAAGAATCTTATAATATCTCTAATATAGTATAATTACGCTTTTCTTCTAGTATTCGCATTCTTAGCTTATACCTTAGTTATATATCGCTAGGTCTTAGCTATTCTTTAGCAAACCTCTATTAGCTTCTTAAGCCTTTCGTTAACCCCTTGAGTCCTAATCTCTATATTTAGCAAGCAGTAGTTAACTATTCGAGGGTAATATCCTATAAGGGCCTCAAATAGGGATATGCTAATAGTAGTATATTTGCTATTATTATATAAAAATTCAGCCTTAACTAGTTATATTACCTATTAGTCGCGCGAGCCTTTGCTAAACTTTATAAGATATATAGTTAGGGTCTAGTACGTTCTTTCGGTCTAGCTATCCGTCTATGGATACTACGCAGTAGAGATGCGCCTTTCTATATCTCGGGCCTTAGTCTAGTCTCGCTAGAACTAGCTAGTGATTAGTTTATCTTAGTTACTAATAATAACCTCTAGCATGCTATATTAGCACTCGATCTCTTAGTATAGTATTCTCGCTAAACCCGCAATATCTAGTCGCTTAGTTATTACTAAGAACTATGCTACTTTAGTTATCTAATATATAATTACTAGGATCGTATTATAAGTAACTCCGTTATCTTAGCAACTTTCTAATAAGCTGGTTAAGAAGTCCAAGGAAATCTGTTGGAATAGGTATACTAGTAGTTCTAGTATTTGTAATAGCCTATATAGCTTATGCTATAGTATGCACGCCCCTTAGTAGCGTAGGTACTTAGCGATATATCGCTATATATCTTCTATTAAATATAGCTAATAAAACTTTCATAAGATAAGCTTAGCTATCTTATTAGCTTCTATATACCCTAATTTAGGCGCGTTATAGTAGTTTTTTAGGATTTTATAGTAGAGGGATCCCTCTTCTAGAATAATAAGTCTTCTTCTGAACTAAAGGATGTTATTCTTATTAACTTAGTATCCTTAGTATTCCCTAGTATCCTAGCGAACCTTAGCTACGATATCTCTATAGAAGGGGTCTTTAGCCTATAGTCCTCTAACTATCTATTTAAGATCCGCGCCTAGTTATAGCATATAAGCTATTTTATCCTAAATAAGCTCCCTTATTATAGCACGTAGGATATACTATTCCGGTATAATAACCCTAGCTCCCCCTAAGTCCTCTAGCCTATCGCTATTCTCTCGTAGAGCAGTTAGCATAGTATCTATATATGCTTTCATACGGGTAATAGCGCTAATATATATACTTATATGTAGTAGCTTATTAGTACCTATTATAGGGTGGTACTAACTTAAGGGTAAGGATCTCTTAACCTTAGAGCTAGCCCTCTAGTAAGGTTCTTATATGCTTCGCTAGATAGCTCGGGTATAAGTTCTTATAACTGCTATAGTTCCTTTAAGCTTAGTAATATACTAGCGAATATTTGCTAAAAGCTAGCTAATAAGCCTAAGTTTCTTTCTAAGGGTAGGAAGTATATTATCCACCTTAGTATCTTCTATTACGTAGTTAGAGCGTTATAATAGTCTATCTACTGGATTAATAACCCCTAACTTATACTAGATTTCGAAGTTAAATGCTAATAGGTAGTAGACCTATTATATAAGTCTTCTATAAATATCCCGCGTAAGTATAGCAAGCACTCCTTTTAGTGCTATATAGTCTATAAGTATTACGAATTTCTCAGGGAGTCCTTATAGGTATTACACCTAGTAATTTAAACTTTCTATAATAGCAAGGAGTTCCTATTACCCTATAGCCTAGCGCCTCTCTATATCTAAGAGCTTCCTTAACTAGAAGGCTACTAGGTGCTAAACTATACTATACTTCTGCGAAAGTATACTAGATGCTGCCTAAGTGGATATATTAGTCTTAACCCTAGTTTCTAACGTTAGGTTATAATATCTTAGTATTAGGGCTTCGGCAAATGCTCTCCGAAGTATCTCAAATATAGTCTATATCTCCCCTATCTAGGCGAAGGCTCCTGACTTCGTGCTATTCTAGCTTCCCTTAAGCGCGCTAGTTATAAGGGCTATAATATAAGAATATCTTATAATAAACTTATAGTAAAAGTTATAGAAACTAAGGAATATTTAGATATCTCTAAAAGACTTAGGTACTAGCTATTTAGCGACTACTTAGACTCTATCTAGGTCTATTCTAATACTATCTTAGGTAATATAAAACCCTAGAAAATCTACTTCTATCTAGTAGAAGTTGCACTTCTTTAGTTTTATAAATAGTTTAGTAGCCCTTAGGCGGTATAGGATAATATAGAGGTCCTTAGTATACTATTCCCTTATATCTGAGTAGATTAGAATATTATCTAGGTATATAATATAGCAGGTATCTAGAAGGTTAGTAAGTATTTAGTAAATATATGCCTAAAACGTTGCTAGGGCATTCGTAAGCCTAAATAGTATTATAATATACTCGAAGTAACTATATTGCATTCTAAATGCTATTTTCTACTTATTTACCTTATTAATTGCAATTTAGTAGTATACTTCGCTTAAGTTAATCTTCAAAATAAACTTCGCTCTAGCGAGCCTATCTAGAAGCTCGCTAATTAGTAGCAGAGGATAACGGTTCTTTATTATAATTTCGTTTAGTCCCCTATAGTCTATATATAGTTATAGGCTTCTATCCTTCTTAGGCATAAATAATACTAGTGCTCCCATAGAGCTAGTTAAGCAGTATATATAGCCTGCTACCTCTATATCCTAGATATACTTAGCGAGTATTTATAACTACTCTACTAATATAAGGTATATCAGTTTATATAGGGGTTCCTTACTAGGTTTTAGTTTAATATAGTATACCGCTCCCTTTAACCTTAGAACTTTCTTCGCATTCTCCTTATTAAAAATATTAGCAAAGTCTTTAAGTTCCCTAGGAATCTTCTTTTCCTATTTATTATCTAGCGAGTATTCGCCTAAGGATTCTATATCCTTCTTATTAGAGCTTATAGCGCTTATTAGATATATAATATAGGCCTATTAGCTATTCTCTATAATCTCTTAGATAATTACCTCTAGCTTAGTAAGTAAGAGGGGTTTATATAACTAGGTATATACATAGGTATCTATATAGATACCTTCCTATCCTATTAAGTCGTTAGATAGAAGGATATCTCTTGCTCCTTCGGGGCGAGGGCTTATAATAAAAGCCTAGCGAATCTTCTATAGGTAACCCCGACTATCTATAAGGAAGAATATAAGCTAATAAACCTTGCTTATAGGTATAGGCCTTCCCTAGAAATCTACTAGTTTAGGGGCTATAATACTAGTAGCCTCCTTTAGTTAGAGCCTCTTAATAAGGTCTTCTTATATAATATCTACTACTACGTAGGTATCTATATTAACCTCTAGTTTAACTTCGCTAGATACTCGGAGTGCTAATACCCGTCCCTTAACGGTCTATCCTACTAGAACCGAGGTGATTTCTAGCGTAATACCCCTCGGGGTTATATCTATACCTACTCGTTTCCTAAGTCTTTAGTATTAGTTATACTAAGTATTATAATTATGCTTATCCCGCCCCGCCTTAGGTTTAGGTTCTAATTACTACCCGTTAGCTATATATAGGGTTCGGTATAGTTAGGGGAGATATAGCTATACTTCTTATAGTTATAGTATTAGGATCCCTAGGAGTTAGTAGACGTACTACTAGCGCTAGGCGTTATGCGAGTATCTGCTAAGTAGTCGTTCTAGGATAGGGTCTCTAGGTAGCGATCCCTTGAGTTTATTAACCTAGGGGGTTGCGAGCTGCTCTTATGAAGGCAGTCTAGAGAGCCTAAGTACAGTTACTTATATAACTCGGAATAGCTAGCGGATATTCCCCTACGTCTCCCTTCTATAATCTCCTATAATCTCTATATATATAGGGCGATAGTATATATATTAATACGGTTAATATCCTGCTTAAAGAGTTTATCCTTTAGGGTCCTAATAAAGCCCTAGAAGAAGGCGTATACCTTTATATTACTAATACTCAGCTTACTAAGTGCTTGGTTAATAGACTCCTATCGAGCTTAATATATAATTAGTTTCTTATTATCTTTCTAGTAGCACTATCTTAGAGTATTATAATAGTTCTATTCTTAGAGCTTAGGCGTAATATGCTGCTCTCTTATAAAAATTCTAAAGTCTTCTTATTTAAGGTCTATCTAGTTCCCTAACTTATCTACGAGCATTTGCTAATAATTCCGCTATTCTATTTATAGGGTATACTCTATTATACTTAAAGCCTACTAGATATACTAGCTATTAGAGTAGCTAGGGCGGTGCTTATAAGCCTCTTTAACTATAACGAGCTAATCTTCTCTTATTATACTAGTAGATTCGCTAGTAAGGCGTACTATATTATAATTTAGGGGTTTTTTATAAACCTTAAGCAATCGCTTAGCAGGAGCTCGGTTACTTAATATAGTAGTAATTAGCTCCTATTAGTTAGCTATTATAGTTATAATCTATTATATTAGTACTTAGCTAGTTGCTTTATCTAGCCCTCTAGCTTAGGCTAGCCTATTAGCTATAGCTATGGACGTCTAGCCTATTAGCCCGTCCAGTTTATAGGAAGGGGTCTTATATACCCTATTCTCCTATATACGCTCAGCATCTATATAGCGAGCGTTTAGTATAAGTAGCCCGTTCTCTTTAGGGCCCTTAGCCTCGCTTAAAGCATAGCTTCTTACCTCCCCTCGTTAGCTCGTATTATCCTCTAATTACTCGCTAGGGTTAGCTTCCTTATAAAGGTTCATATAAGCTATTTCGCTCCGCTCTTAGTAAATATTAAGCATAGGTTTATTAGCCTAATTAGTAGGCGTTGCTCGGGTATATAGTGCTATTATTATTACTAACCTTCCTAAAGCAGAGTAGAAGCAAAAGAATTCTAAAGGTATTAAGAGGCTAAGAGCTATAGTTAGGTTAAACTAATAGCAGAAGCACCTAAAAGATAGGGTCTATATTATTATACTATTTTTGCTTACTTCCTCTAAGATCCCTTATTTCTAGCTTTTAGCAAGTATTTACTAAGTCTTCGCTATAAGGGTTCTATACCCTAGACCTATAGGCCTCTCTATTCCCTCGGCCTGTAGTAGCTGAAGCGTCTCCGGCTTCTCCGGTCTGGGTATCCAGTCCCTTATAGGATAATAATAATAAGAATAAAAATAATAATAATAAAGAGGGTAATAGTAGTAATAAGTAGTAGTACTAGTAGAACTTCAGCGAATATATAGTGGAATTTCTATAGTAATATAAGGTTAGATACCTATAGGGTTTATATTGCTTTTATTAGGGGGGGGGGTCTTCTCTTTAGCGTTTTAGCTATCTTATAGTTAATTAACTTTTCTTATTAATCTATACTACTTATTATCCTACTTATAATATAACTTATGCTGCTATTTCTTAAATCTAGCGAGGATTTATAAAGTATTTACTAAGTATTCTTTAGGCTCCTAGGTATTATACTCTACTAGCTAGCCTTTCTATTTAACTAAATATACGGGGCTTATTAGCACTTCCCTCTATAATATAATATCCTTAACTTCCTATTCCTTAGGGTCTTCTTTAAGGTCTAGGAGCTACCCCTTAGCGAGCTTTTAGCTATATTATAGCTTAAGTAGAGCTATAAAGAAGATATTATATACTCTACTATACTTCTCTAGGAGTTATACTCTATAGGTATTAGAGCTTATAACTTCTATAACTAGTATAGGAATAAATCTTAGAGCAAGCTTTTACTAACTTTTTATAAAATAGAAGTTCTTTATTAAAAGTCCTATAATATCTCTAATATTATATAATTATACTTTTCTTCTAATATTTATATTCTTAGCTTATACCTCTATTATATATTACTAGTTCTTAGCTATTCTTTAGCAAACCTCTATTAGCTTCTTAAGCCTTTTATTAACCCCTTAGGTCCTGATCTTAATATTTAGTAAGTAGTAGTTAACTATTTGAGGGTAATATCCTATAAGGGCCTCGAATAGGGATATACTAATAGTAGTATATTTGCTATTATTATATAAAAATTTAGCTTTAACTAATTATATTACCTATTAGTTACGCGAGCTTTTGCTAAACTTTATAAGATATATAGTTAAGGTTTAGTATATTCTTTTAGTCTAGCTTATTACGGGTTACGCTACTGCTGACGTCTGGGCGGTGCTGCAGACCCTAAGAATTCTGCTCTTGATAACCGCTTCCGCTTAATATTCGCCCTATATCCGCTTTTCTATTATATAGGGAACTTTCTAGAAAACTTCCCTTCTTTAGCTTAGATTACTATAATTAAGGTACCCCTAAGTTAAATAAACCCCGGGCTAGCCCCTTATATATCTAAGCTCTCTCTCTATACCTACCTTACTAGTTATATAGCGTAATAGATAGTAGGTAGAAAATAGAACCTATTATACTAGTAGTAGCTAGTCTAGAGGTACTATTAATAAGCAAGGAAGTATTTAAAGCAATCTATATAGCAATTAATAAGCTTAGTAACTAACTTAATAGCCTAATAACTATATAGCAGCTTAATAATAAGCTAACTATAGAGCTCTAGTAAGATATAGCAAGTAGCTACGCCCTAGCGTTACTAATACTAACCCTATAGCTAGAGATCACCTAGGAAGTAGGTAGCGCTTAGTAATTAAAACCCCTTCCTAACCCCCCTAAGTTCAGAGGAAACTGCAATAAGTATGCTATATAGGTATAATAGATATATAATAAGATCAGGATAGACTAGGCCTTCTACCTAAGTAATTAGGAGGCCTAGTATCTTATTAACTCCTACCTAGAACCTAGAGTATAGCTAGTAGTTATAGCCTTCTATAGCTTAGGGGGTAGTAATAGCTTATTTAAGCTAGATGCCTTCTTAGTATACCTAGATTATACCTATAGTAACCCTAATATTAGAAGTAAGGCTCTTAGAAGACTCTTAAAGCTTAAAATAAAGTATAATAAAGCCTTTGCTTTATTTCTACCCTGCTTTAAACGCGCTATTATAGAAGTAGGTAGCATAATATAGCTAGATAGTATCTAGATTAACTACCCATATAGGGCACTATCTTATAAGCTCCTTAATTATCTAGTTAACTACCTAACCCCCTATAAGTATATTAAATATATTAGCTTTATATAAGATATTATATAGAAGCTAGAGGTATTATATTATATTCCTAACGTTCTATATTAGCTTATAACTTTTAGATTAAGAGTATCTCTTACGAGAGTAGATATAGATAGGGATACTAGAATAATAGGGTAAGGATATACCTTATGCAAGGGCGTAGGTAAAGGTCCTAGTAAAGAAATACGCTACTATTTTAAATATAACTAGATTAGTTACTTATAAAGGGATTACTAGAAGGCTAAGAAGTTAAAGGATAGTCCTAAAGTAGCAAAAGCTATTAAGGAAATAATATATTTAAACTTAGGAGAGGTTAAAGGTAAAGAGGACCCTTCTAACTTAGGAAATAAATAACCCTAGTATAAAATTAGGTATTAGGGATAATAGAGGAAGAGCAGGCTAGTTAGGAGTAGTTCTAGTTAGAATATAGTATAAGCAAGCCTTCTATAATATTAGTAGTTAGAGTTAATAAAGGTACTCCTACTAACGCTTTAATAGACTATAGTTATAATATCTATATAATAGTAGACTACTAGTATGCCTGCTACCTCTATTTACTATATATTAATTACTAAGCATAATAATTATAGGGCTTTGCTAATAACTTAGCTTAAGCTATAGCAAAAGGCGTAGCTATATTATACCTTGAGATTAGAGGCTATATATAGTAACTCTTTGCTTATATAGTAAAAGGACTAGATACTAACCTCTTCTTAGGGAAGCTATAGATAAAAATAAAACTATATTATTTATAATATGATAGAGAAGTAGGTATACTATAGGAAGTAGGGGTTATTATTACCCTTTAAGGATAGGAAGAACCCTAGAGAGTAAGGGAGATCTAGGAAGCCTACTATCTTAATACTACCTTATTTATAGCGATCTACTAGAGGGTTAATAGGAGTTAGCTATCTAGGTTAGTAGTAGGTATATAGGTAGTAAGCCTAAGGGATATTAAAAAAGCGCTTAAGGTAAAGAAATTAGAAGACCTTTTAGAGAAACTACTATAATATATTTATAATAAATTTATAGAGCTTTTTAAGCTAGCTAAGTTATACCCCTTACCCCTAAGTTATCCTAGTATAGATTATAAAATCTACCTCGAGCGCAATACCTCTAGCTAAGAGGCGCCCTTACCCTAGGGACCCCTCTATAGTATATTAAGAGAAGAGTTATTAGTATTAAAGAAGATACTTATAGACCTACTTAATAAGAGCTTTATTCAGGTAAGTAAGTCTCCTACTAGCACGCTTATACTTTTTATTAAGAAGCCTAGCGGAGGATTATAGTTTTATTATAACTACTAAGCATTAAATGTAATTATAAAGCGAGATTACTACCCCCTACTCCTAATCTAAGAGATCCTCTAGAGGGTTAGTTTAGCAAAGTAGTATACTAAACTAGATATAATAGCAGCCTTCTATAAGATTTATATAGTAGAGGGGTACTAGGAAAAGACTGCTTTTTATATATAATATAGGCTCCTTAAGTTGCTAGTCTATCTATTTAGATTAAGTAGAGCCCCTATAACGTTCTAATAATATATTAATAGCATGCTCTAGAAGTTTCTTAATAACTCTATAATAATATATATTAATAATATATTAGTCTATAGTAATAGCTCCTAAGCAGACTATAAGTAGAAGGTGCATAAGGTTCTCTAGGCTCTCTAAGAAGCTAGTCTTAACCTTAACTTAGTAAAGTATAAGTTCTCTATAAAAATAGTAAAATATATAGGATTTATCTTAAAGGTAGGCAAGGGTATTGCTTATAATATAGAGAAAGTATAAGTAATTATTAAATAAGAAGCGCTTATTTTAATAAAAGGATTATAAAGTTTCCTTAGGTTTACTTACTATTACTAAATATTTATATTAGAGTACTTAGGGGTTATAAAGCCCCTTATCCTTCTAATAAAGAAGGGAGCGCTATTTATCTAGGGTAAGGAATAAGAAGATATATTCTAGGTGCTCAAACGCTGCTTCTAAACTATACTAATACTATGCTATTTTAACTTATAAGCCCTAATTACTATTAAGATAGACTACCTAGGGTTTGCTTTAAGGGGGGTGCTAACTTAAGAAGATATATAAGGATAGCGCTATCCTATTGCTTTCTACTTATAGAGGCTAACCCCTGCTTAATATAACTACCTAATCTATAATAAGGAGCTATTAGTAGTAATTACTTATTTAAGTATATAGGATACTAAGCTAAGAAGCTGCTCTAGGTTTAAGGTCCTTACTAACTATAAGGGCTTTAAATACTTTATATAAAAGCAATATTTAATAGAATGCTAAAGTTATTAGGTAGAGTAGGTATTAAGGTATGATTTCTATTTAGAATATTAACCTAGTCGCCTAGTAGCTATGCCTAATATGCTCTTATACTATAAATAGGATACCCTAAAAGGATAAGAGGATAAATAAGAGAAAGGGATAGTAATATAGATAATCCCTAACTCTACCCTAAGTAAGGTAAGGAGGGTAGTAATAATTAAAGCCCCTATTATAATAGTAGTTAAAGATCTAGCCCTTTAATAGGCATAGAACGAAGCATAAGCAGAAGATAACTAGTACTAAGGGGCTTATTCTATAGTAAAAAGGGGTAACTAAAGCTTCCCTCCCTAGCTAGGCCTAAAACTATAGATCGCTAAGTATAGTATTAATACCCTTAGCTAATTAATATTTAGAGACTAGATCTAGGTGCTAGGATTAATAGATAAAAACTACCCTTAGAATATGCTCTAAATATAGTTAATTTAGAAGTACTATAACTTAGTAATAATAAGCTACCCTAGTTAGAATAATACCCTAGCTATCCTAGCCTAGTAATACTTCTAGCTAGGGCAGTCCTCTATAGTCTGCTAGTTTATAAGAAACTATAATAGCTATAGGCGTAGAATGATTTAATAATAAGCAAAACGCAGGCTTCTTTAACCTTTGCTAGTAGTAGAATAGCTATATTGCGATCTCGCTATAGATTTTATTATAAACCTCCTATATATAGTAAAAATAGGGTTGAGATACCTCTAGGTAATAGTTAATAGGCTCTCTAAGATAATAACCCTAGAAGGGATGCCTTTAATAGATATAGAAACGTATATAGAACGCTTTATAAACTACTACTACTAATTCTATAGTATACCGAAGTTAATTATTAGCAATAGGGGTAGTAACTAGACGAGTTAGTTCTAGCGATAGTTCTATATGCTTATAAAGATTGAATAACGCTTAAGTACCGCCTTCTACCTATAGATAGATAGAGTAATAGAACGCTTTAATTAAGAGATCTAGGTAATCCTATAGATAATAGTTAACTTCGCCTAGGACGACTAGGAGGTTTACTTACCCTCTATTTAACTAGTAATTAATAGTTATAACGTAGCTGTAATAGGAGTAAGCCTATTCTTCTTTACCTATAGATATTATATTAACCTAGTATTAATAGTATAACCCGCGCTAGAGCCATCAACCTTATGCGAGTTAGCTGCTAATAAGTTTATTAGTAAACTAAAGTTAACTATAGAGTTAGCTTAAGTAGCTATTACTATAGCCTAATAGACTATAGAATAATTAGTAAATAGTAAAAGGATGCTAGTAGAATGCTATAAAGTAGGTAATAAGGTCTAGCTATCGCTAGCTAACTTCTATATAGAGAGACCTTATAAGAAGTTAGATTAGCTATACCTAAAGTATAAAGTAACTAGAGTAATCTTACTAACTATAGTTAAGTTAAACGTTCTAAGCAAGGTCTATAACTAATTTCATATTAGCCTGCTATATTATGCTATAGATAACCCCCTCCTAAGCTAAGAAGTTAATAATCCCTAACTACTCTTAATTTTTAAAGATAGAGAGGATAAATAGGAAGTTAAGTCCGTTCTAGCTATATGCTAGAAGCATATAAGTAGGGGCAGGCGTTATAAGTTATTAGTTAAATAAATAGGATATAGTTAGCTTACCTAGGAGCTCCTATAATCGCTCTAAGATAACTAGGTAATAGATAAGTATAAAGAAAAGTATAGCTTAATAGATAAGAATAATAATAACCCCTAGTATGCTATATTATAAGCTAGGTAGTAGTTAATAAGTAGGGGTAGGATAGAGGGATAGTAGCTAGGTAATTTATAATTAGAGGAGTAAGTAGAAATAGGAAGCTCTATTATAGCTTAAGGCTATAAGGAAGTAGAATAGGACCTAAGTAAGCCCTAAGTAGGCGGAAAGTAGGCAGATAGTAGGCGAGTAGAAACTATAGACCTAGGAAAATAACCCCTTACTCCTCCTACTCTTTATAAATAGTAATAATAATATTAATAAGCTAAGAAAAGGGGTTAGATTATTAGAAATAAAAAAAAGGTAGGAATAGGATAAACCTTATAAAGGACTTTAGCTATATCTAGGTAAGCCTAGGTAAGATAGTATAGCTATACTTTATTAAGCTTAACTAGGAGGGAAAGCAAGGTAATAATAATAATAGAGGTATTAAGGATAGGAGTAGCTAGAGAACTAGTAGAGGGTATAGGGGAGGTATCCGACTTAATAGCAGCCTTAATAGCGCGCTTTATAGTAATATAAGCATAGACCTTATAATTCTAAATAGAAGTAGTATAAAGGAGTTCTATATAAGCCTCGATCTATATAGAGAGCTATAACTATTAGTAATAACCCTAAAATATAGGAATAGCAGAATCTTACTAAGATCCTCTTATTAAGGCTATAGTAAGTAAGGTAGTCTTAGCTAAGAGAAGCAAACTCCTCCTAGTAGTAAACTATGCTAAGGTTGCTCTAGTAGAATATTAGCTCTATAGAGAAGGAATAATAGGGAAGCGATACTTATATTAATATAAGTAGACTTAATAGCCTTATTAGAATAATAGATATAATAGATAACGTTACTTATAATATAGTTAGTCTTATAATAGTTAAAGGGTGATAAGATAGCATACCTTGCTTAATAATATTATAATAAGCTATAATATTACTAGGCTTCTTAGCCTTAGCTATAGTAGATATATACTTTAGGCAAGGGACCTCCTGAAGAGGTCCCTAGGTCTTATTCTAGGGGATGCTGCTAAAGATAAGCTAGTATAGATAAGGACCTTAGTAGAATATTAGAAGAATGCTAAATAAGTAGAAATTAATATATTATAAGGGGCTCCTAGGTAATAGGATATATTAGGAGGGGGTAGTTAAGGTATTTATATAGCTCCTAGCTAGCTAGGGTATAGAGGGGATTATCTATAAGATTAAAGTTATTAGGAGTAGTTTCCTTATAATTAGAGAGGCTAGTAGAAGTAGAGTAGTTAGAGGGCAGGCTCTTAATAGGAGGAAGAGACTCTATCTCCTTATTAGAGTTAGAGAGGGGCTATATAAGGTTAATTATAGCAAAACTATAGGGAAAGAGCGGGTAGTAACTTATAGGGAGTGCTATTATAGAAGCAAGGGAAATTAGATTAATTAGATCTATATAAGTTAGTAATTAATAGGGGTTTAGATATAACGAATTTATACTAATACGGACTAGGAATATGCTAAAAACGCTACTAAAACGATAACTTATTAGCTAAAATAACGTTATAATTAATCGATTAACTTATACTAATATAGGTTAATAGGTAGAGGAAGAAAAAAAAAGATAAAGCAAACTAGGGGTGTGAAAAATTATATTATTATAATTATTTGCTTATAAGATATAGAGTAGCTAGTAGCCCGGATTAACGTTACTCTAGACTAGCCCTTAGCCTATGCTTAAACCTGCTACTTATATGAGGATTAGGAGGAGGGGGCGGGGTATATATTATAAGCTATGCTATAGCTAGCATCTAGGTAGTGCTATAGACCTAAAGAATTCTGCCCTTAACGACTGCTCTCGCTTAATATTCGCCTTATATCTGCTTTTCTATTGCATAGGGAACTTCCTAGAAAACTTCCCTTCCTTAGCTTAGATTACTATAATTGAGGCACCCCTAAGTTAAACAAACCCGGGCTAGCCCCTCATAATTACTGCTCGCTTTTAGGTAGCTACTTTATATAGGAGCCTTTAAGCCTACCTGAAGGTATTATTATAGTAAAAAAGAGGGTAAAAAAGGGTAGTTTGAGTATATAGTAGTTATAAGAGTTAAAGTTAATAAGAGGGTTATAAAGAGGGTAGAATAGTTCCTAACCTCGAGGGCGGTTAGTAAAAAAAGAGGGCTGAGGCGGTAAGAACTATAATTGCTTTTTTAGGCCTAGCGCTATCCTAATTAGGGTTAGTTAGGGGGTGCGGTCTCGAGAGGGTGGCGCCCCACAGATACCTGGCAGGGGTATTTTACTTTGGCCTGCAACCGCAGTATGAAGAAGACATAGGCATACCGCCGACGCCCGAGCCAATTCCGCATGGGCGCTTTAAACTATCCCCACGTCGGCAACACCACCTCCACGTGTACAGCCGTGAGTCATCGGCAGGCGTTTCAAATGCGACCATCTGTTCATTGGCTGGCCAGTAGCTTCCTGCTCCGGCATACAACACCACAATCCGCTACGCCTATATGTACTCGAATGCAACACCATGGCCTCTCACCCTTCCTTTTGATCAACTTGGCCCAAACTCGAGGACGGCAAACCGTCCAGACGGAGGGGTAAGCCTTAGCACTTAAAGGAGAGGGTTACGCTCCGTGGTACACTCTGCAGTACACAAGCGCAGCATTGCGGTCGGTGATCCTTAATGGGAATTCAACTTTCCCACGCCGGGGTCCGACGAAGCGCACGCCTCGATGGTCGTCGAGCGTGGCTCGCAGAGCACGCTGAATTGTCTCACGCGCCTTCCCCAAGTGTAGCGCTGTATCAGAAGGTAGGACAGTCGTACCCGTCTCGGCTACCGTCGCCTAGCCTGAAAGGATCACTCGACTTCTCCTATATCCAGACCCTGGAAACGATTACGCACCAGTACGGACTTACTCGAGCCCACATATGACGGACCTCCCAGGAAGCGTCGACGGTGAACCCGCGGAGACTCCGTCGAGGAGACACTCGAAGAGGCAGCCTGGATTCGTCGAGCAGAGCGACATGGAGCACCTGCTTGCGAGGAAGGGGTCCTCGGCGGCGCTAAGTAGGAAGCTATCGGAAGCCAGCTCGTCGTCGACAATGCCCCACTCAATGCAAGCGAGCGATCAGAGGCAGAGAGAGGAGAAAAGCACGCTGTACCAAGACCCACACTGTAAGACCCTTCTTGCAACCAAGGGTAGTTTATGCTGCCGATGTTATCCAGTAAGACTTTCGTTCAGGACAAGTGTGAGTAAGAAGGGAGCTGCCTCGCAGTAGACGATGCGGCAGGCTGCGGCTGTCAATCGATCAAGTCGTCATGTTGCTTGGGGGTGGGGTCAGGGGCTGAGTGTCCGACTCCTGACAGTTGGCACAGATTGATTTTTCTCTGAGACAGGATAAGGGCTTGTACCAGCGAACTGGAAGGCGTGGACCAGGCTTCACTTGAACAATGTGCTTGTTTGTCTTGGACTGGACATATCTTATAGTGCTGTGAGGTTCACTCCAACCTGTGGTACGCGGAGACAGCGCTTGCTTACGTACAGCTGTACCAGGCCTCCTAGTCTCTGGCAAACCAAGGATGCTGCAGCGCCTTCCGCGCCGTGATCCTCCGCGAAGGATCCATGCAGGTCATCTTGCAGACGAGATCTCTGAACTGGGGGTCCACCTGCTGCCACCTCCCAAAGGGCAGCCTCGGCTCCTCCTCGCTGAAGGTACAAAGTAGTTCCTTAAGACGCTTAATAAACGGATTATCGTCTCCCCCGTGATAAGCAATAAAGGCCTCAAAATCCTCCATCTCGCTGGCAAAAAAGGACAGGTGGCGCCGGAGTATCAGCTCTGCCTGCTTCTCAGGGGTAGCACGGTTATCCTTGTCTGAAAATAACACCATCCTTCCTGTCCACACGAATATTGCCTGAGTGCCTGCCAGTCAATACCTGTGTACTGCGTTTTCTGCCCACGGAGGAACTCACCACGATGGCGAAGGAGTAGATGTCTGATGGGGTGTTCTGGATTCCCCGAGCCCAAGCCTCCGGGCTTCTCCAGAATTGGTTCCCCGACAAGCGGTCTGTGAGGCCCTTGGCCTTGGGCGGAAGTATCACTGCAGCTTCCAGGTCAGTGATCTGGACGTTGCTCCATCTAAGGTCGCCGTTATGCTGTTTAATAGAATCCATCATGATGTTTGTGGGTTTGATATCTATACACTATGTCAGCACACATATTACAATCCTGCAAGAGAGAGACTGACCGGTGTGGATGATGTGCTTGTCGTGCAGATCAGCGAGGCCAGTAAGAGCATCCCTTATGATGTCCTTTTTGGCGACGGAAGAAAGAGCTGCAGTGTCGACATGGAGCAGTCCCTTCTCGAGATAAGGGAAGACAAGAATATGCCGCTCAGGAATGCTTTCGACGGCTGTTCGGACGTAGGGAGAGTGCTCGACATGCTTCTGTAGTGAAATAGTGTAGTCGAAGTCGCCTGGGATGATGTCCTTGAGAATGAACTGCCTCCCCTCATGTCTGAAATTAGGAGTTAGTAATGATTTTCCGTCCTCTGGTCATGCACCGGACAGATCTGAATGAAAGGGTTAACCTACATCGCGCGATATACACACCGAATCCTCCCAGCGGCAGGTCGCTCGGAAAGCACCTTGTCAATGACATAGGACTTGTTCAGAGATGACTTAAGTTGTAATCCCATTGGCAAGGGCTGCTGTCCGATGGCGGACGTAGAAGTGGGAGTCAAGACTGAAGACATGCTGGCAAAACGATGGGGACAGTGCGTTGTCTTTCGAGGCGAATTCTGCGGGCGAGAAAGAGGGAGTGAAGGGAGAACAGAGAACTGGTAAGGTGACGGAAGACGGATACGAAGCGTCCGCGCAGATATTGGGACTACATGGTGTCCCATAGCAAAGTACCGGCTTAAGCAGAGAAACGACGTGAATGATTGTTTTGCTGGGCAAAAATTTCTGGTGCAATGCGATTGCTGTTCAACTATTAAACGCGCGCTGATGACGCACGATGTGGGTCTTCTTGGCGGTTATAAACGAATGAGTCACTGCCACTATCAAGGCTCAACACGGCAGCGAATCATCATGCCTGATTTACGCGCCCGAACTAAGCGCCCCGGCCCAAAACACTGTTACCAAACTTTATCTTGCAGCCGAGTAGTCGTTTCAAATAACGGATGTGATGCCGCTGCGGCCTACCTATGGCTCGAATGCCTAGCGCTCCGGGGTCTCGCAGATCACGCCACCAGGGAGACAGCGAGACAGCGAGACAGCGAGACGCCGCCCATTTGCGGTTGTTAGCGGTGATCACACTCGCGAATCGCTCAATGCAGGTCTCTGTTACGGGTCCCCTCGGACAGCTCTGGCAATTCCTCGAACCACCCTATCAACTCGTCTAGCTAGCAGCAAGCTTTATGTTGAGTGGAGCCTAGCGTCGAATGTATGTACAGCAGCGCTGCCGCAAGTGCAAGTCACTTGGCAAGTAATACAAGCCAATCGGCCAAGTTAACGCCATCGCCACCACCTAAGTAAGTAATTTACTACCCCTCGATTGAATTGTTAGACTTAATATCTTATTTATAAATAGATCTAACTAATAGGAGGCTATAGATTAGTCGGCGCCCTATTTTTCCTAGTATATATAGTTACTAAAACATACTACTATTAATAAGGGAATTAGGTACACAGAACGGGGAAGCCTAGGAACAGCTCGGGTAATAGAGGCCGAAGGGATAGAGAGGCCTATAGGTCTAGGGTATAGAATCCTCTATAGTAAGAACTTAGTAAGGACTTACTAAAGGTTAAAAAGGAGGATCTTAAGAGAAGTAAGTAAGAGTAGTATAGTAATATTATATCTACCTTTTAGGTACTTCTATTAGTTTAACCTAACTATAGCTTATAACCCCTAATACCTTTATAATTCTTTTATATAAGGGAATTAGGTATATAGAATAGGGAAGCCTAGGAATAGCATAGGTAATAGAGGCTAAAGGGATAGAGAGGCCTATAGGTCTAGAGTATAAAACCCTCTATAGTAAGAACTTAGTGAGGACTTACTAAAGGTTAAAAAAGGGGATCTTAGGAGAAGTAAGTAAAAGTAGTATAGTAATAATATATTTACTTTTTAGGTACTTCTTTTATTAATTTAACCTAATTATAGCTTATAGTCCCTAATACCTTTATAATTCTTTTCCTTCTATTCTACTTTAGGAAGGTTAGTAATAATAATAATATTATATACCTAAGTAATACTTATTAATTAAGCTAAAGAACTTATACTTAGTACTTACTAAGTGTAGGGCGAAATAGCCTATATAAGCCTATATAGAGAAGATAATCTTAGTAAATAATTAGAGGATAATATAAGCTAATAAGGAGAGGTAAGAAGCTATACTTTAAGTAAGGCTATGGGCCCTAAAGAAGATAGGCCACTTATACTAAGCGCTTATTACTTAGATAATAAGTATATATAAGAGAATAGGGACTCTAAGACCCCTCCCTATAGATAGGATAAGCTATAGGGCTAGATATCTATAGCTATAGCTAATAAGCTAGCCTAAGCTAGAGAGCTAAATAAAGCGACTAGCTAAGCGCTAATATAGTAAGTACTAACTATAATAGCTAACTAATAAGAGCTAATTACTATTATATTAAGTGTAAGGGATTAGGATTACAGCGCCGAAGATTAGGATTACGGCGCCGAGCCGGCGCTGAACCGGCGCCAGGCCTCCGCCGAAGTTTAACTGCATTAGTCAGCCGAGCCGAGCCAAGCCCTAAAAAGGGCTCTATATATATAAGTAGCTAGAAGGGCTAACTTATCTTCTATAATATAACCTACCCCTATATTATTACTACTCTTTCCTTCCCTAGCCTAGCCTTTTATAAGCTATAACCTTATAATTAGATAAGTTCTACCTAATTAATAGGTAGCTAGCTCTAGAATAAGTAGTAGTATAAGATCAAGCCTCTGCTGAGGTATTACTAGCGCCTCCACGCCTGATAAGCTAAGTGAAAATTTTGCTTCTAAAAATACGGGCCCTGACGCAGCCCTTATTACTAAACTTATTATAACTATTTAGCGCTAAGCTAACTATAATAATATACTTATTCAGGCCCTATCTACGCGCCCTATGCTAGTCTTTAAGACCTCTGAGACCTGGGCTTGCAAATATGAATACCCTCTGGCGTACTCTTATAGAACCCTCGCTAAAGATAGTATGCTAGCCTAAACCTGCGATTAGCTAATAGTAATAGAAGATAGTAATACCCTCTAGCCTAGAGCTTCTAAGCTATAAAAGATCTAGTAGGTACTTATAAGGGTAACTACTAGGCTATAAATATAATAGTGCTACTACTATACTAGCCTTACTAATCTAATATAAGCTAACTTCTCTATATTATAAAGGTATCGAGGGGCTAAGAGCCACAGTCAGGTCAAACTAATAGCAGAAGCACCCAAAAGGTAGGATCGGTATTATTATACTACTTTTGCTTGCTTCCTCTAAGATCCTTTATTTCTAGCCTTTAGTAAGTATTCGTATAAAGGTATCGAGGGGCTAAGAGCCACGGTCAGGTCAAACTAATAGCAGAAGCACCCAAAAGATAGGATCTATATTATTATACTACTTTTGCTTACTTCTTCTAAGATCCTTTATTTCTAGCCTTTAGTAAGTATTCGCTAAGTCTTTATTATAAGGGTTCTATGCCCTAGACCTATAGGCCTCTCTATCCCTTTAGCTTATAGTAGCTAAAGCGTCTCTAGTTTCTCTAGTCTAGGTATCTAGTCCCTTATAATTATCCCCCTTCTAATTATAATAATCCTTACTATAAGATCGGGTATTATAAGTCGGCCCTCTATTATATCCTTCTTAGCTATCCGGGGTAGGCCCCGGTCCTTTACTTATTACTACTATTATCTAGCGCGGGGTCTATTTATTAAATATTTACTAAAAGATAGTAGAGCCCTTGGAGTTATAGATATAATAGCTAGGCTTATAATCCTATTCCTTATAGTTCCTCTCCTTTTAGGCCCTTTTATGCTCTCTATCCGGGCTATTCTAAAGGGATCCTATTATTTCCTTTTGAATAAAGGTAGTTATCCTTATAGTAACTTCGTTTTTATTCTCCTGCTATTTACCCTTTATTTAGCGAGTACTTTCTTATACTATACCCTTATAATAACTTCGTTTTTTATTCTATTATTTCCTTTTAAAAGAGGGTAGTTATTCTAATAGTAGCTTCGTTTTAGTTCTCCCGCTATTTGCCCTTTATCTAGCGAGCACCTTCTTATACTATACCCTTATAATAACTTCGTTTTTTATTCTATTATTTCCTTTTAAAAGAGGGTAGTTATCCTAATAATAGCTTTATTTTAGTTCTCCTGCTATTTGCTCTTTATCTAGCGAGTACCTTCTTATACTATACCCTTATAATAACTTCGTTTTTTTATCCTATTATCCCCCTTTTAGATAGGCGCGTTATAAGGCTATTAAGTAGGTCGGATAGCGACTATTATTACTAATTTACTATATCTATCTCCTAGTAGGTAGTACCTGCTATAGTAAGTAACTACTATTCTTTGCTATCCGAAGTTATATTTACCTTTATAATAGTTTAGCGAGGTCTCTTTAGCTATTTATAAAATAATAGCTTTTTCCTACCCTAGGGTTAGTTCTTTTCCCTCCTTATTATACCTTATTATTTAATAACTACTTTTATATTATCTAAGCCCTTTATTAAGACTTTATAGACCCTCTCTATCTTTTAATACTTCCTTAAATATTATAAGCGCTAAGAGCCTTATTAGCTAACTCCTCGCTAAGTATAGCCCTACTAAGGCTAAACTTAGTAATAGTAACTATTAGCGTAATTAGGCGGGTAGTAGCGAACCCTGCGTTAGTTATGCTTTATAGCTCCCTAAGAATGCCTAGGTCGTCTGCACCTATCGCTATAATAGTAATTATACGTGCGAGTTATACCAGGTTCGCAGTATTAAGTACTATAGGGTAAGTTTAGTAACTATTTAGTAGAAGTACGGGCTAACTTTTCCTATTTCTAGATTCCTACTTATCTTATTAATACTACTCGTTTCTATTAGAACTAGGTTAAGCGTTATATTCGCATGATTACTACTAGCTAGTATTAATAATATGAGATCTTCTATATCTTTATAGCTATAGAGCAGGGGTAGGAGCTTCTCTAACGCCTCTATAACTAGTTAGTAAACCCTGCTAGTCTTAAGCCTAGTTCTAAGAACTATAAGAACTAGCTCCTCGCTATAGGTATTAAGGAGAGTATAGCTTTATATACCTAGGTATATCTATAGGTTTTGCTCGAGGTAGGTTTTACCTTATAATTAGTCTCGCCCTTTTATTAGTCTAATATATATTTATAAGTAGCTTGCTAGGCTAAGGATAAGGTTTTAGTTAAAGAGATTATAATATAGCTTAATAATACTCTCCCTACTTACTTATATAATAAGACCTATATCTTTAAATAGGCTACCTTTCTTAATAAGCTTGCTAATATCCTAATAATATAGCTTTTAAAGAGCAATACCTATATATCTATACTTCCTTTATAAGAGCCTTTAAAGGTTTAAGGTTCTTATATACTTTATAATACTTATTACTATGCTCCTATTGCTATCTTCGAAGTTATTAGTAGTAATCCCGCGCCTCGATTAAATTCTTAGAAAAAGGTTAGTAACGCCTTAGCAATAGCTTAGTAATACTAGGTTTATAATAGCAAGGAGGACGAGTCCTTAGCTATAAAGGATAGTAACTCTAATAAAGCTATAGAGAGCGATAGTTAGGGTAGTAATAGTAGTATTACTAGCGATAGCTCTAAGGAGGAGAGCGAGGATAATAATAATAATAACGAAGGTAATAATAATAATAATAAGTAGTAATACCTATAGAACTTTAGCGAGAGTATAGTAGACTTCTATAGTAATATAAGGTTAGATACCTATAGGGTTTATATTGCTTTTATAGGGGGGGGGCCTTCTCTTTAGCGTTTTAGCTATCTTATAGTTAATTAACTTTTCTTATTAATCTATACTACTTATTATCCTACTTATAATATAACTTATACTACTATTTCTTAA
>JAOQIF010000124.1:0-44891 GCA_026260285.1 Colletotrichum sansevieriae
GTATCTAGGCTAGAGATCTATAGATCTATCTCC
Organism: Colletotrichum sansevieriae; assembly: GCA_026260285.1. Lineage (NCBI taxonomy): Eukaryota > Fungi > Ascomycota > Sordariomycetes > Glomerellales > Glomerellaceae > Colletotrichum > Colletotrichum sansevieriae. The sequence continues at coordinate 34 of JAOQIF010000124.1, forward strand.
TTATAATATAGAATATCCTAGTTATAAAAGACGGGCTCTATGCTATACTTCTTATTAGTATCTAGCTAAAAAATACTATACTATTAGGTAAATCTACCTTCTTATTAAGTTCCTATAGGCTATAGCACCTTAGTATTAGCCTCGAGCTAGCTAAATACTTAAAGGAGTAAAGCCTCGAGACCCTAGGATAGTAGCTCTAGGTAGGGCTCCTAGGATAATAATAAAAATATTAGTAGCAGCGCTAAATTCTACTATAGTAGCTAGGTCCTCCCTACTAATATATCCTACTTTAGTAGACCTATAGTAGTATTATAAAGAATTTGCAGTATTCTATAGATTTTTCGCTCTAATAGTCCTATAATAGTATTTTTTAGCGCTATAACTTATAGTTTGGGGTTTTTTCCGCTCCTATTATAAATATTATCTGCTATAGCTCTTGCTTTAATAGGAGGTCCTAGGGGTTCGATATCTAACTAGCTAGATTAGATAGGAGTTATAACTCTTTCGTCTCTTAGGGGTAGAAGGGTGATTCTCTCGCTAGCTCTATAAAGGCTTTCTTCTCTAGATAGGGGTATAAAAAGTGCTATTATTACTAGAGTATCTCTTATAGCTATAATTACGTTAATAACGCTAATTAACGCGGTTATATAGTTATTAGGCTCGAGTATCTAATAATAGCATAGATTAGCTTTCGCCTTCTAGCCTATATTAATAATATCTATATAGGGTATATAGTTATTATCCTATTTAAGAGAAGCGAGGTTCGCTATCTAGTTATAAAATCGTTTGCTAAGGCTAAGGGTAAAGTTATAATCCTTATAAGCCTACTAGAAACTATAGAGCTTATAAGCCTCGTTATAGTATCCGATTCTAGCTATATCTCCTATATTATAATATTCCTCTATAAGAGAGGGATTATTATACTAATTTAACGTTAAACTCAAATAGTTAGCTATATAAGTCGATAGTTAAGACCTCTATCTCTTTAACTTCTTTAACTTCCTTCCTTTTAGTATATAAATACTTTTAGAAGGGGGTTTTAAGGTTAAGTCCGAATCCTCTACCTTGTTATAAGTTTTTATAGTATAAGGGAGGTCTTAGATAAGGAAAAAGAATAGGTCGTACTACTAGATATTATAGTCTTCCTATTAGCCTAGGGTTATAATAGGGGTTGCTAAGACTGCGAGTAAAATAAGGAAAAGAGCAATATAAGCGTGAATAATAATAAATAGTATAATAAGTAATTATAGGTATATCGTGATATATTCTATAATAGCCGAGCCTTCTAAGCTTATCTACTAGAAGTCTCCTACTTAAAGAATAGGCTTTGAGCCTAACCGTGGTTACGTGGAATACCACGTGATGGCTGACTATATCACCAAAAGGCGTGTGACAATAGAACCCTCTATAGCGAGGACTTAGCAAGTACTTACTAAAAGTATAAGGGACTAGACACCCAGGCCGGAGAAGCCAGAGACACCTCAGCTAGCGCAGGCTAAAAGGATAGAGAGGCTTATAGGTCTAGGGCATAGAACCCTTATAGCAAGGACTTAGTAAGTATTTACTAAAGGCTAGAAAAAAAGGATCTTAGAAGAAGCAAGCAAAAGTAATATAGTAATACTAGACTTACCTTTTAGATACTTCTACTATTAGTTTAACCTAATTATAGCTCTTAGCCTCTTAATACCTTTATAATTCTTTTGCTTCTATATTGCTTTAAGAAGGTTAGTAATAATAATAATACTATATACCCTAGTAATACCTACTAATTAGGCTAAAGAACCTATACTTAATATTTGCTAAGAGCAAAGCGAAATAGCCTATATAAACTTATATAAGGAAGTTAACCCTAGCGAGTAATTAGAGGATAATATAAGCTAATAAGGGGAAGTAAGAAGCTATGCTTTAAGTAAGGCTAGGGGCGCTAAAGAGGATAGGCTGCTTATGCTAAATGCTTACTACTTAGATAATAAGTATATATAGGGAAATAGGGAATATAAGACCCCTTCCTATAGACTGGACGGGCTAATAGGCTAGATATCTATAGCTATAGCTAATAGGCTAGCCTAAGCTAGAGGGCTAGATAAAGTAACTAGCTGAGTACTAATATAATAGATTATAACTATAATAGCTAACTAATATAAGCTAATTACTATTATATTAAGTAACTAATCTCCTACTAAGCAATTACCTAAGGTTTATAAAAAACCCCTATATTATAATATAGCATACCTTACTAATAAATCTATTAATATAATAAGGGAAGATTAGCTCGTTATAGCTAAAGAGGCTTATAAGTACTACCCTAGCTACTCTAATAGCTAGTATTTCTAGTAGGCCTTAAGTATAATAGAGCATACCTTATAAATAGAATAGAAAACTTATTAGTAAATACTTATAGATAAATTAGGGAATTAGGTTAACTTTAAATAGGAAGACTTTAGAATTTTTATAAGAGAGTAGCATATTATACCTAAGCTCTAAAAGTAGAACTACTATAATACTTTAAGATAGTAATATCAGAAGGATAATAAGAAACTAATTATATATTAAGCTTAATAGAAGTCTATTAACTAAGCACTCAGCAAGCTAAGCATAAGTAATATAAAAGCGCATGCCTTCTTTTAGAGCCTTATTAGGACCCTGAAGGATAAGCTCTTTAAGTAGGATATTAACTATATTAATATATATACTATTACCCTATATATATAGAGATTATAAGAGATTATAGAAGGGAGATATATAGGAATATCTGCTAGCTATTCTAAGTTATATAGGTAATTATATTTAAGCTCTCTAGACTACCCTTATAAGAGCAGCTTATAACCCCCTAGGTTAATAAACCCAAGGGATTACTACCTAGAGACCCTATCCTAGAATAACTACTCAGCAGACGCCTGCGCAATACCTAGCGCTAGTAGTATACCCTCTAACTCCTAGGGATCCTAATGCTATAACTATAAGAAGTATAGCTATATCTCCCCTAACTATACTAAAACCTATATATAGCTAATAAGTAGCAACTAGAACCTAAACCTAAGATAGGGCGGGATAAGTGTAATTATAATACCTAGCGTAACTAATACTAAAGACTTAGGAAATAAGTAGGTATAGATATAACCCTAAGGGGCACTATACTAGAAATCACCTTAGTTCTAATAGGATAGACTATTAAGGGATAGGTATTAGCGCTCTAAGTATCTAGCGAAGTTAAACTAGAGGTTAATATAGATACCTATATAATAGTAGATATTATATAAGAAGCTCTTATTAAGAGACTCTAACTAAAGGAAGCTACTAGTATTATAGCCCCTAAATTAGTAGATTTCTAGGGAAGGCCTATGCTTATAGGCAGGGTCTACTAGCTTATATTCTTCCTTATAGATAGTTAGGGTTACTTATAGAAGATTTATTAGGCTTTTATTATAAGCCCTCGCCCTAAAGGAGCAGAAGATACCCTTCTATCTAATAAATTAATAGGATAGGAAGGTATCTATATAGATACCTATATATATACTTAGTTATTTAAACCCCTTTTACTTACTAAGCTAGAGGTAATTATCTAAGAAATTATAGAGAATAGCTAATAGGCTTATATTATATATCTAATAGGTACTATAAGCTCTAATAAGAAGGATATAGAGATTTTAGATATAGATTTGCTAAATAATAAGCAAGAGAAGAAGATTCCTAGGGAACTTTAAGACTTTACTAATATTTTTAATAAGGAGAATATAAAGAAAGTTCTAAAGCTAAAGAGAGTAGTATATTATATTAAACTAAAACCTAGCAAGGAACCCCTATATAGACCTATATATCTTATATTAGTAGAGTAGTGATATATACTTGCTAAGTATATTTAGGATATAGAGGCAGTAGGCTATATATACTACTTAACTAGCTCTATAGGAGTACTAGTGCTATTTATACCTAAGAAGGATAAAAGTCTATAACTATATATAGACTATAGAGGATTAAATAAAATTATAATAAAAAACTATTATTCTCTACTATTAATTAGCAAGCTTCTAGATAGACTCGCTAGAGCAAAGTTTATTTCTAAGATTAACTTAAATAAGATATACTACTAAATTGCAATTAAGAAGCCAGATAAGTAGAAAATAGCATTTAGAATATAATATAGGTACTTTAAGTATACTATAATACTATTTAGACTTATGAATGCTCTAGTAACTTTTTAGGCGTATATTTACTAAATACTTACTAACCTTTTAGATACTTGCTATATTATATACCTAGATAATATTCTAAACTACTTAGATATAAGGGAATAGCATACTAAAGACCTCTATACTATCCTATGCTACCTAAGGGCTATTAAGCTATCTATAAAACTAAGGAAGTATAACTTCTATTAGATAGAAGTAGATTTTCTAGGGTTCTATATTACCTAAGATAGTATTAAGATAGACCGAGATAGAGTCTAAGTAGTTGCTAAATAGCTAGTACTAAAGTCTTTTAGAGATATCTAAGTATTCCTTAGCTTTTATAACTTTTTGTTGGAAGCCTAGTCGGCGGTTCGTCGCCGACCCGACCGGCGCTACGTCGGGCCGTTAGGATCCACCTATTATGCCGATTCAACCAATAGGAGGGCTAGGACCCTATACGCAAGGACTGCCTATATAGCTATCGTAACCACAAAACCTACAATAGATAGATATTACGAATAACTATAGTATTACAAAAGAACCCTATCTTTCTAGTACTATTACTTGCGCAGGATAGTTATTCCGATACTAATTAGTAGTTAACTTAACTATTATAACTACTCGAGTTACTATAGATTAGCAAGGTTTATTACTACCTATAGTAGAAGAGACGTCTCTGCTATTGATATCACCGCTACTAGCAGAGGGATTGAAACGACTGTTACGAGCTACTATAATAACTACTTAATAACATCCAGGCTACTTTACGCCTATATATAACGACTAGTTAAGTAAACGACTATAGCGATAACGTCTAGGCTGCTTTGCGCCTATATATAACAACCTCGACGCGAAAAAGCTATAACATCGCGAAAAATAACGCATACTATACCCCCTACCTCTACCACCCTATTCACAATAGCTACCCTAACCGCTAAGCTAGGTAGCAACCCCCCTCCTCCTCTTACTACCTACGATAGATCTATCTAAGGATCTATCTCTAGCGATATCCCTATCCCTACCTAGCTTAAGGGTATTATCTAGCCCGACCTATAGGGCAAGGTCTTTAAGATCGATAAGGAAAGCGACGATATTCCTAATATATCTATTAAATAGGTAAATATATAGATAGGCTATTAACTTAAGGTCTATAAGATCGATAAGAATACTAGCTAAGCCTTCTAGCGCGAGTTCTTATATAACTTTATTAGCTAAACCGCTAAACTATTTAGTAAAACTAACTAGAAGCTTAGGAAGGCCCTTAAAGACTATGTTATTAGCTATAGAGTATAGGTTAACCTAGTAGCTAGAATAATCTCTATTAGGCTTATTAAAGCTATAACTAGACCTAAGTTCTATTACTAGAGCTAAGCCTAGTTAGATACCTATATAGATAACTTCCTATAATATCTCGCTAATAACCCGACGTTTATTCGCAAGATATTAGTACTAGTTATGCTTATACACCTGCCCTAGCTCACGAGGCCTAATAAGAACCTCGCCTAAGCTAGCAATACCTACGACTTCTGCGCTAAACTAAGAACCCCGTAGCTATAGGCCCCTCCTATAATAGCGCTAGTAAAAACCACGCCTACTAGCGGAGATAGCGCAGTTAATAATAACTAGGATATAGGCTATAATAGCCTCCTAGCTACGCTAAAGCAGTTAATAGATCTAGCTAAGCTTTATGCTAATAATATGAAGTATAGCAGCGCTAAATATAACGTCTTAGAGGCAAAATTAACTATCTTTCGGGATATCTACGAGAAGGTCGGGATCTAGTAATCGCAAGCTACTAGCGCTATCCCCCTCATACTAAAAGGCTAAGCCTATGATTACTATTTCAACCGACTTAGCAGTATCTAGTTAAGCCTCCTAGCTATAATTAAGAAACTCCGTAACTACTTCGAATCCCACGATACCCGCCAGGCCTATCTAACGGAGTAGCGCTAGGCTATATTAACCTAGGTTATTTATAATAACCCCTCTAAAATAAGGATAAAGTGCTTAGAGATCCTCGTTAACTATATAACTAAAGTCTAACGAGCCTTACTACTAGCCTACTACTCCGATCTTATCCTATAGGACTATATTATTAACGCCTGCTAAGGGGTTAAAGAGTACCGTTTTTACCTCTTTAACCCTGCTGAGTCAATAGAAGGGGTCCTTAGCTAGTTATATTTAGCTATCTTAATAATAACCTAGCCTATAGCCTAATATATCGCTAAAAATAACGATAGGACTAGGGTCTATTAGACCGACCGTACCTACTATAGAAACAGCCGAAAGAATCGTTTTAGGCCCCGTATAGCTAGTAATAGCCTTAATAACGCAGCAAGAGCCAAAAAGTGCTATATTTATAGCAAACCTAGCTACTAGTCGATAAAATATACCGACGACGATCGCCATAAGGCCTATAGCAAGTTCAAGAGCAGCTAATATATCCAAAACAACGCTAACCCCGCCGAATATCACTAGTTTTTAGCGTAGTATAAGGGTATCGAAGACCTCGCGGCTACTATAGCTAACCCCTCCGTTATTAACGACCCTATTACCCTCTTTTACTAGTCGTTATCTATTAACAACGACGGCAACGAGGTTAATAGCACCGACGAGGCCTTCCTTACTACTACCTATTTCAGCTAACCCACCGCGGTTAATAGCAGTAATATAATAACTTGCTTAGCCGACTAGTTAACCCTCTATACAATTAACCGCATTAAACCCTCTTATAACGCATTAGTTAATAAAAATAATAACCCCGTTGCGATATACGTTACTAACCGTTACTCGTTAACCACGTTTAGAGGGATTATCCCTAACTCTAGCGCAGCCCGATATTTAACTAGGGGTTACCTATAGTTTCTAGCCCTATAAAAGAGGGTTAACTGCTAACTTAACCTCTCTATAGCTAGGGCAGCCTCGATCCGCTTCAGCAGCGCTAACCCTATCGAATCCCTTGGAATAACGGTTATTATAACTCCTTTTAGTAATATAACCTTCTATATAATACTAACGAATACCCCCTTCTTATTATCCCTTTATAATATAGACCGACTTAGCATAAGATTCGATAATATTGCTAACTAACTCGTTCGTAACGACCTCACGACCCTGGTTATACGACTATAGGGCTACCTATGGTTTATAACTAACCCGGAAGAAGCTATCGTAAGTTATAACCTTACTAACGTCGAATTACGCTATATCTACCGTCGTTTTAGCTACCTATCTATCTAACGACTCCATAAAGTCCTCTAGCGCGCCGGCTACCCCGTTAATATCGACGTTATTAATAAGTTAACGAAGTTTTGCTACTACTACTAACTCTATAGTAGCAGCCCCTATTAGTTTAAGTTTATAATAAAAGACGACTGCAATTTCAACTACGAGGTCGTTATTAACGTTATATATCTTAATAGTAACTGCCCTACCCTCTATATTATTAATATAGCTACTACGTTTAATATAGCACGCTTTATAAAGGATATATCTACTAAAACTATATAGCAGACCCTTTAGCTCTATTAGATTAATATATACTAGGGCCTACCCGACTAGATAGTTACTAATGCTAATACCTCCTTTCGATCCGCTGAATTTCGCTAATCTATGCGAAAGATAGCGATCTCTATAAAAGAGGTCCTAGTTAAGGCTTATAATAGCATCGGGAAGGTTAAATAATACTATAAACTATTACGCTAGGCCTATGAGATTATCTAGGCGGAAGATCCCTCTACTAACCCTAACGTCGCTCTCTAAATAGCTATAAAAGCTATTAATAATATCGCTAGGCCTAATAGCCTAGTACTAACCCTACTAGTATTCGGAGCCTACCCGCGCCTAATAGATAATTTAGTACCCTCGCTATTAATTATATAACGCGCCTAAGCTATATAGAAGGCTACTAATAAGATCTGCTAACTCCACGCTAGTTATTAGGTTAACGAGGCTATTGCAGCCTGAAATAGCTTTATAACCGAGCCTATATTAAGCCTACCTCTCTAGTTAGAGGTTAGAGTATAGCGCGAAAAAGATAGCTAGAAGGGCCCTTATTAGCTTATCTCTAATAATAGCTACGAATATATAGTTTAACTACCTAACGGGCTGAAATCCTTCCGGTCGACTATTATTAAACCTTACTACTAGTTAACTAACCTGCTAATAAAACCCGATAGCACTAACAATAGGACTACAACCCCCTACGGGGCAACTAAGGAAGCCTATAATACTATCGTTATTACTAACGATATAGCTCCCGCCCTACTATAGCGCTAAGGGCAGCCCCGCTATAACCTAGCGCCGGGTCCGACTTCAACTATACTCCTCGCTGAAATAGATATTACTACTATTAACGAGGCCTTCCTATCCGCTAAAGAGCAATCTAATTATAACCTCGCTATTAAGTTATATAATAATAGCGTAATTATAACCTCTAGAGAGCCTTTTGAGTAGTTAACCCGATAAGAGATCGAATCCCTTATTAAATAAGGCGTATTTAACTTCGTTAGGTATAACCCTGCCCGCTATAGCAGGATCAGGATTTTCTGCTTATATATTATTAACGAGGTTAAGGGTAAGATAACCTAGCCCTATGAGAAGTCGAGACTTATTATTCAGGGCTATGCTAATAATAATAAAGAGGCTATTTTAACCTAAGCCCCTATAATCTAAAGAGCTAGTTAATAGCTAATCCTCGCAATCGCCCTATTATTATTAGCTAATAGTAAAACCCTTTAGATCTGCGATATTACCTAAGCCTATATCTAGTCTACTACCTATCTCGCTTGCCCTATCCTCGCTAAAATCCCCGCCTAAATACGGTATAAATACCCTGATAATACTATTATAGAGGTTATAAAACCCCTCTATAGCATCGCTAAGGCTAGCATCTATTAGTAGGCTATATATAGCTACTACTATAAAGAGAGGCTTGAGATAGAGACTTCGTTATTTAACCCCTGCTTACTTATATTAACGAAAAATAACCTATCTTTCGCTATTATAAGTATATAAACTAACGATACGTTAGGTCTATTAAACGACGTGTTTTCCGCCCTTAAGGAGGCTGAATTAACTAAAGCTAGCTTTTTAGCTAAACCTAAGCAGACCCTCGCTATTAATAACCCCCTTATATTTAACGGTAGGATCGTGACGATCGATAATAATAATACCCTCACCCTCTGCTAAAAGGACTAAGGGCTTAAGTTACACCCTATTAACCCCTCTGCTAACGAAGCTATCCGAAAGCAGCAATATATTAAATAACGCGCCCGCAGTATATATATCATATTAATTTGCTAACCCGAGGCCTATTTTAACCTATCCGTTGCTATATAATAGCAAAACCCTATAGTTAATAACGTTAGAATCCTCAACTAGCGAATACTCTAGCAGTTATAATCCCTCGATAGAGGCCTTAGTTTTATCCCGCTTAACCTCGCTACTACGAAACTATTTGTTTTTATTTATAGATCTTTTGCTAATAACGACGACCTATTGTTATAACTAGGTTTTATTATTATACTAGCTAATAAGACTAATAATAATAAGGCTATTAATACGTTCGAAATCAATAGTAACGTCGTCTACTATAGCTCGATGAAGTTAAAACGCGTTACCTATAGCGTACTAGCCTCGGAGATCTATAGCATAGTCGCTAGCGTCGATATAGCCTATGCGATCGCAATAACCCTCTAAAAAGTCTCCGATCAACTAGATCTACTGTCGATATCGACTATTATTTATACTAACTCGTATTTACTATATAAGTACCTCATTAAGCTAGGTATAACGAAAGAAAAGCGCCTTATAATTGATATAATAGCGCTATAGCAGTTATATAAGCGCTACGAGATCGCGGAGATCCGCTAGATCTATAGTAATAATAACCTAGCCGACGGACTCACGAAATCAACGCCGAATAAAGCCCTCTAACGGCTTATTAATAATAATAAGGCGATAATACGGATAGAGGGGTAGGTCGTTCGATAGTAGCTAGGACCCCGGCCCGTAGCCGGGGCCCTGCGCGCAGTAAAACCGGGGATATATAGCATATCAGGGGATAATAACAAAACGTGCGAAAACTACGGTTATTAGGCTATTTAGGCCCCTTTTATAAGTAGTTGCTATTTAGTAGTTATCTCGACGAATATAGGATATTATAGGGTAGGCACTAGTAGTAATAAAAGACTGCTAGTATTAGAAGCCTAGTCGGCAGTTCGTCGCCGACCTAACTAGCGCTATATCGGGCCGTTAGGATCCACCTATTATACCGATTCAACTAATAGGAGGGCTAGGACCCCACACGCAAGGACTGCCTATATGGCCGTTATAACCACCAAACCCACGATAGATAGACATCACGAATAACTATAGTATTACGAAAGAACCCTATCTTTCTGGTACCATTACCTGCGCAGGATAGTTATTCCGACACTTTTACTATAAGTTTATAATAAGATATTCCTATATTATAGCCCCTATTAATAGCGCACTCAAGGGAAGCTAAAATAGTATAAAGTTAGGAGCTTTTACCTAGATAGGGGAGATATAGACTATATTTAAGATACTTTAGAGAGTATTTACTAAAGCTCTAATACTAAGATATTATAATCTAGCGCTAGAAACTAGGGTTAAGACTAATATATCTACTTAGGTAATATCTAGCATGCTCTTATAGAAGTATAGTATAGTTTAGCACTTAGTAGCTTTCTAGTTAAGGAAGCTCTTAGATATAGAGAGGCGCTAGGCTATAGGGTAATAGGAACTCCTTATTATTATAGAAAGTTTAGATTACTAGGCGTAGTACCTATAAGGACTCCCTAAGAAATTCATAGTACTTATAGACTATATAGCGCTAAAAGGAGTGCTTGCTACGCCTGCGTAGGATATTTATAGAAGACTTATATAATAAGTTTACTACTTATTAGCATTTAACTTTAAAATCTAGCATATATTAGGGGCTATTAATCTAGTAGATAGACTATTATAATACCCTAATTATATAATAGAAGATACTAAAGTAGATAATATACTTCCTACCTTTAGAAAGAAGCTTAGGCCTATTAGCCAGCTTTTAGTAATAGATTGCTAGTATATTACTAAGCTTAAAGGAACTATAGCTATTATAAAAACTTATATCTAAGCTATCTAGCAAAGCATATAAGAACCTTACTAGAGGGCTAGCTCTAAGGTTAAGGGATCCTCACCCTTAAGTTAGCACTACCCTATAATAGGTACTAATAAGCTACTATATATAAATATGTATATTAGCGCTATTACCTATATAAAAGTATATATAGGTGCTATGCTAACTACTCCATAAGAGAATAGCAATAGGCTAGAGGACTCAGGAGGAGCTAGGGTTATTATACTAGAATAGTATATCCTATATGCTATAATAAGGGAGCTTATTTAGGATAAAATAGCTTATATACTATAACTAGGCGTAGATCTCAAATAGATAGTTAGAGGACTGCAAGCTAAAGACTACTTCTATAGAGATATTATAGCTAAGGTTTGCTAAGATACTTAGGAATACTAAGGATATTAAATTAATAAGAATAATATCCTTTAGTTTAGAAGAAGACTTATTATCCTAGAAGAGGGATCCCTCTGCTATAGAATCCTGAAGAACTACTATAATATGCCTAGATTAGGGTATATAAGAGTAAATAAGATAGCTAAGCTAATCTTATAGAAGATTTATTAGGTATATTTAATAGAGGATATATAATAATATATTACTAAGTGCCCGCGCTACTAAGGAGCGCGCATACTATAGCATAAGCTATATAAGCTGCTGCAAATACTAGAACTACTAGTATACCTGTTCTAATAGATTTCTTTAGACTTCTTAACTAGCTTATTAGAAAGTTACTAAGATAATAGAGTTATTTATAATATAATTCTAGTAGTTATATGCTAGATAACTAAAGTAGTATAGTTCTTAGTAATAACTAAGCAACTAGATACTATAAGTTTAGTAAGAATCTTATATTAAGAGATTAAGTGCTAATATAGCATGCCTAAGGCTATTATTAGTAATTAAGATAAATTAATTACTAATTAGTTCTAGTGAGACTAGACTAAGGCTTAAGATATAGAAGGGCGTATCTTAATAGCATAGCATCTGCAGATAGATAGCTAGACTAAAAGAATATATTAAACCTTAACTATATATGTTATAAAATTTAGTAAAAGCCTATGCAACTAATAGGTAATATAACTAGTTAAAGCTGAATTCTTATATAATAATAGCAAATATACTACTATTAGCATATCCCTATTCAAGGCCCTTATAGGATACTACCCTCGAATAATTAACTACTACTTGCTAAATATTAAAATTAGAACCTAAGGGGTTAATAAAAGGCTTAAGAAGCTAATAGAGGTTTGCTAAAGAACAGCTAAGAATTAGTAATATATAATAGAGGTATAAGCTAAGAATATAAATACTAGAAGAAAATTGTAATTATATAATATTAGAGATATTATAAGACTCTTAATAAAGAACTTCTATTTTATAAAAAGTTAGCTAAAGCTCGCCCTATAATTTATTCCTATACTAGTTATAGAAGTTATAAGCTCTAATACCTATAGAGTATAACTTCTAGAGAAGTATAGCAGAGCGTATAATATCTTCTCTATTACTTTACTTAAGCTATAGTATAGCTAAAAGCTTGCTAAGGGGTAGCTCCTAAACCTTAAATAAAACCATAAAGAATAGGAAGTTAAGGATATTATATTATAGATAGAACTACTAATAGGCCCTCTATATTTAGTTAAATAAAAGGGCTAGCTAGTAGAATATAATACCTAGGAGCCTGAAGAATACTTAGCAAATGCTCTATAAATCCTCGCTAGATTTAAGAAATAGTACTATAAGTTATATTATAAGAAGGATAATAAGTAGTATAGAGCAATAAGAAAAGTTAATTAACTATAAGATAGCTAAAACGCTAAGAGAAGACCCCCCCTATAAAAGCAATATAAAACCTATAGGTATCTAACCTTATACTACTATAGAATCCCACTATATATTCGCTGAAGTTCCGCTAGTACTACTACTTATTATTATTACTATCACCCTCTTCCTTATTATTATTATCCTCATTACTATTATTACTATCCTCGCTCTCTTCCTCTAAGCTATTACTAGTAATACTACTATTACTACTCTGATAATTACTCTCTATAGCGTTATTAGAGTTACTATCCTCTGCACCTGAGGACTTATCCTCCTTGCTACTACTAACCTAGTACTACTAAGCTATTACTAAGTTATTACTAACCTTCTTATGAGAATTAGTAATAACCTTGAAGATAGCAATTGGAGCTTGGTGATAGGTGTTGCAAAGCATGCGGGAAAAAGCTATTATTTTATAGATAGCTAAAGAGGCCTCGCTAAACTATTACAAAAGTAGATATAACTTCGGTTAGTAAAGAATAGTAATTATTCACTATAGTAGGTGCTACCTACTAGGAGGTAGATATAGTAAATTAGTAATAGTAGTTACTATCTAATATACTTAATAGCCTTATAACGCGCCTATTTAGAAGGGGGATAATAGGATAAAAAACAAAGTTATTATAAGGGCATAGTATAAGAGAGTGCTTGCTAAATAAAGGGCGAATAGCTAGAGAATAAAAACGAAGTTACTATAAGGATAACTATTCTCTTTCAAAAGAAAATAATAGGATCCCTTTAGAATAACCCTAGATAGAGGGTATAAAAGGGGCCTAAAAAGAGAGGGACTATAAGGAATAAGACTATAAGCTTAAATACTATATCTATAACTCCAAGGGCTCTACTATCCTTTAGCGAATATATAGCAAATAGTCACTATACTAGATAATAGTAATAATAGTAAAGGACTAGGACCTAACCTAGATAACTAAGAAGGATAATAATAGAGGGCTAACCTATAATACCTAACCTTATAATAAGGACTACGATAATTAGAAGGGGGATAATTATAAGGGACTAGATACCTAGGCTAGAGAAGCTAGAGATACCTCAGCTAATATAAGCTAAAAGGATAGAGAGGCGTATAGGTCTAGGGCATAGAACCCTTATAGCAAGGACTTAGTAAGTACTTACTAAAGGCTAGAAAAGAAGGATCTTAGAAGAAGCAATCAAAAGTAGCATAATAATACTAGTCCTACCTTTTGGGGTGCGTCTACTATTAGTTGACCTAACCGTGGCTCTTAGCCCCTCGATACCTTTATAGTATATTATTACTAGTTTGCTTTAGAAATTCTAACTAGTATTAGTTTCTTAAATTAAGGTAGAAATCATAGAGTTATAAGAGTATAGCTATAAGCCTAAACTAGGAAAAGCTAGAATACTAAAACGTAGGTATTTATTATTATATTAAATTATTACTTAAATTTCTAAGTCTATAGCTTATAGAGTTTTCTCTAAGGTGTATTTATCCGCCCCTAACTCGCTGACGTTTTACTAATAGCATAGCTTTGCATCTTGCACCCGCTATTGTTCCTTATAAATAGCTTCTAGGAGCCTAAATATAAGGAAGATATATTTAAATAGTAGTATAGCTAACCTATTAGTTATAAGTAACTCCTTACTAGGGATATATAGGGAGTATTTTACAAACTAATTAATAATAAGAAGAATATTATTATAAGGCTTATTTCTTATCATAAGTAATAGTAGTAGTTTAGTAATAAAGTTAATTAATATTTATTAAAAAGGCTAGGTAGGTACTATTAGGGGCGTGAGTTTATTATATAAGAGGTAATATCTCGGTTTTATATATTAGTATAATATATATATCTTACTATATTCCTTTATATTAACCTTCTATATATTCTAGAAAAATAATTTTTTAATCCTCTTTAGTATCTTAATAACCCCTGAGTAACCTCTAGACATTTTATTATAGAATACTCCAAAGACTTTATTTTATAATAAGTAGTTATTAGAGATATATAAGCCCTCTTAGTATCTTAGGGTACTAGAGTTATCTAGTAACTACCTCATTCCTTATTATTCTTACTCCTTATTAACATAAAAGGGATCTTTCTATTAGGCTTTCTTAACTTATTCCTAGAGCGAGGGTATAAGTTATTCTAGTGAGGTAATTAATAGTTAGATACCCTATTACTACCTAATACTTATCTTTTAAATACTAGCCTTATTAAAATATTATATAAAATCTTATAAGAGCGAGTCCCTAGCTTTATTAATTTATATATTTACTAGGGTATAGTTAGGTCTTTATAAGAGGCTATTAGCTAGGTTATAGTAAATAGGCTTATATTTAATTTTGAAGTTAAATATTAGTAGGTCTTATAATAGCTAAGCTTAGTAGTTACTAAGCGTTTTCTGCTTAATAAGGTATTAATAACCTAGGTAGTTAGTAATAAATTAAATATAATACTAAGAGTAAAGTAAGTAGTACTATTACTTTATTACTACCTCTCTAATAGCTAGTAGCTCTACTTTTAACGTGCTATACTATAGTTATATGCTCTTAAGTTTCTAAGATATAAATACTACTAGTTTCTATATATTCTACTCTAGCTAGCCTAGTATTACTCCTATTATAAAGTTTAATATATTAGTTTTAACTTAAATTAGATGTATAGAGTTAAAGTAATATAAAATAAGTACCTCTATAAATAAAGCGCGGAGCTAATAAAAAGTAATTAATACCTCTTTAGTTATTATTAGCTACCCCTTAGCTATATTAATAAGTTAATTAGTAAGTAAGCTATAAATCTTAGAGTAGGTCCTAATAAGTCTCTTATAGAACCTTATAAATCCTAGAAATTACTAAATCTCTTATATTATAATAAGTACTAGCTACTTAATAATTATCTAGACCCTCTCTTATTCTATAGTAATCCTATCTACTTAGATTATAAACCTAAGGAAGTCAATTTCTTTTATAGAATTTATACTTATTAGGGTTTATATAGAGGCTATTAGCTTCTAACTAGGTAAGTACCTATCTTACTACCTCTATATAGGAGCTTATATTATTAGTCAAAATTAAGATATTATCTAAATATATAATATAAATAATATTAACTAGGCTTATAAGTAACTTATTAATAAATATCTAGAAAGTAGTAGGTATACTAATAAGTCTAAGTAGTATAATATAGTATTTATAGTAATTATACTATATATAGAATACTATTTTCTATTTATTTCCCTCTTAGATTCTTACTTAGTAATAAGTATCCTTAAGGTTAAGTTTAATAAAGTACTTTGCTTAGGAGAGTTAGTTAAGGATTTTACTAATTAGAGAGAGAGGATTATAGTTCTTAATAATTACTTAATTAAGTCCTTATTAATCTATATATAGCTTTAACCTATTTCCCTTCTTTAGAATAAATAGAATTAATACCCCTACTAGACTTATTAATAAGTAAATTTACTCCTTTTATAAAGCCTTATAAATATAATCCCTTAACTTCTCTAACTCTCTTTTAGCTAATAAGTAAATAGGTTTAAATAAGGGCTTAGTCCTAGGCTCTAGGTTAATAAAGTAGCTCCTAGTAGTCCTAAACTCTAGTATAATCCCTATTAAGTTAATATTAAATATCTTCTTAAAGTCCTAGTATTCTAATAGAATATTTATTTTAATCTCTTTAGTATCCGTAGGCTTTTAAATACCCTCCAAGTAATTAGTAGTTAATATATAGTTAATTTATAGTACTCTTATAAGTATTTCTCTTACTTTATTTTTAATATACCTAAGTTCTTCTTTAGTTATAATAAGGTAAATACTCTTTTTATATAGGAGAAAGGTTTAATCTAATTCTCTCTAATTAAGGTTAGAGTACTCCGCTATATACTAAGGGATCCCTAGGATAGTATTATAACTATCACTATTACTAATCTTAAAGTTATATAAAGCTATCTACTAGATACCTATACTATTAGTTATTTAAGTAACTATCTTTTATATATTATAGTTAGATCTCTTAGATATCTATATTCCCCTAATAGGTTCGAACTGATTAGCCTCTAGTTAAGTATTAGCTACGATCCTCTAGTTTATAATATTCTTATTAGCACTATAATTAAGAAGTATAATACTAGTCTTCTAGCAACTTATAACTTAGACTTATATTATTACTTTAATATAATATAGCTAATTACTATTCTGTTAAACTATATATATTACTACTTAGTCCTCCTCTAGTTATTCGCTAAGATAAGGTTTACCTTTATAATAGGGGTAGCTATACGTCTTACAATATAGGTACCTTAGCGCGATATAGCCCTTCTTTTTATAACTATAATAAATAATTTCCTTCTTAATATCCTATAGTAAGTCCTTAGTATCCTCCTAGTAGTTATTAGTATTACCATAATCTATATAGGTCTATCTCCTTATAGCCTTAGCGTATCCCTCTAAATTAATAGTTAGCCATTCTAGTTATTATCTCTTATTATTAGTTCCCTAGTCCCTTACTAGTGCTTTATATATCTATAAATTAATTATAGGTTTAGCGTTTCTAGCTCTAGTATTAAGATTAAGCTATAATCTTAATAATCTATTTATTATAGTATAATACTAGAGCTTAGGGTCTAGTATTATACTATAATATTAGCTACTTAGATCTCTTTTAGTTATTAGTAGGGGCTCTCTATCTTAATCCCTTTATTGTAATTAATAAAGCTTTAGTATAATTATCCTAGTTACTAGTAGGCTCATTTAAGCTAGGTTTATATACTAAGAGTCCTAGACCTTATATTAGCTATACTATTAGTTAACTAGTTCTTTATTATTACTTAAGTAGTATCCTTTGCTTTATTATTATAGTTAATAGAGAGATGTAAGGTTTATTACTTGAGTACTAATCTTTCTAAGTACCTAGTAGTAAATAGTACTTTTTTAAGGTCTAATATAATTTTACTTATATTAAATTATATATTAAGATTAAATATAAATTAATTAAAGTTAGTTTAGGTACCCCCTTTATACTTAAGTATTAAGAGATACTTCCCCTAAAGTTCTAATTATTACTTCTTTACCTTAGGGTTATTACTAATAACTATTTAATAAGTAATAGGGTTACTTATTAGGGTTAATAGTTAGCTAGCCCTTAAGGCTTTAAGATATTCTTATTTATATTTTAGTTAACCCTTTTTTTCTTCCTCTTTAATAAGCTAAACCAATTTAGCTATTTAGTTACTCCTAGCTAGTAGAAGATCCTAATAGTAGTATTATATTTACCTCCCTAGTAGACCTATAGGTAGGTATTATATTATTATATATTATATTACTCTAATAATCCATACCCCTATTAAGATAGGTGTAAGAGAAGAATATGTTATAAAATAGTATAGTATAGAGTAAGAGAGGTAATATTATTAGGTATATCTAAGGTTAAATATTCTTCTCTAGCCCTCTAACTTATTATATAAGGGCTAGAGGACTTATCTAAGGCCTACCTAGTACCTCCCTATATCTCCTAACTCCTATGGACTTTCCCTAATATAGCCCGATAAGCTCTTTTCCCCGCGATATTATCCTAGCTCGTGACACAAGGATGTTATCTCATGTGGTCAAATGGAACCATCACAGGGAAACCTACCACCATCTTCCCTGTTGCATCCCAGCGATAATGCATGGCTGTAAGGAAGCTTCTTACACGCCAGCAAATCCAGAATCCAAGAGGCATATGCATGGCAGAACGTCGTTGTGGGACTCGCGACTTCCTTCAGAACACGCTCGTCAGGATGAGAACATACGAGCATACCATGTGGCAAACCCGATGGGCTTTTTGATTGATTATGTATAATTGCTTCCGACTAACTCCCTGATGCATCATACATTGCTAACGTGGTCTTTTCGTCTTGCATCCCCGCGGCGTTGCAGGACCTATCACGCATGACAACCTCACGCATTATCACAAAAGGGTATGGTGCAGAGTGAAAGAGTTAGTATAGATAGGTGCAAAGTTGGAATATTTATTCTTCTCTAGCCCCCTAGTCTACTATATAAAGGTATATAAGAGCTAGAGGACTTATCTAAGGAGCTATCTAATACCCCCTATCTATAGATTTCCCTAGGATAGCCTATTACCTAAGGTGCTATTTAGTATTCCCCTTCTATAGACTCCTAGGATAGCCTATTATCTAAGGTATTACTTAGTTTCCCCTTTTTATAAACTCCTATAGGGTAATCTAATAAGTCCTTTTTCCTATAATCTTATCCTAGCTTAAAATATAATCGCCCCTCTCTAAACTAGTCTATCCTTAGACTAAGCTACTCTATAGTTATCTAGAGGGTACCTAATACCTAATTAGTTTCTTCTTATAAGCTTTCTTAGTTCCTAGTTCCTATAGGTTTAGAATTTAGTATCCCTAGTTCTAGCTATATAACTCTTCCTTAGATAGCTAGATAGCTTAGAGGAGTAGCTAGCTAGTAGTAGGGTACTTTATCCTCTACCCTAGCTACTCTTATAGCTCTATACCTAGGTATTAAGAGACTTTATAGCTAAGAAGCTTAGAGGAGTAGTTAGCTAGTAGTTAGATACTTATCCTCTACTCTAGCTACTCTTATAGCTCTCTATATAAAAGGTGCTCAGAGGAGCTCAGAAGAGTAGTTAGCTAGTAGTAATTTAGCTACTCTTATAGCTCTCTATCTTAAGGTCTAGGACTACCTAGTAGTTATCTAGATACCTATAGCTAAATTCCCTTGCAAGGGTTATTCCTTCCTTTGCAGGGTTATATTAAAATTTATTATTATTTAGGCTTATTTTTATTACTTTGAATTCACCCTCTAAATTATTATATTTTCTACTTATTATTATATTTTTAGTAGCTTTATAGAGGTAATAAAGATATTCTCCCTCTAGGGGTAAAAGAGGTTATTATTATAATATAGGGGGTTACTAGTTATTATCTAGTAGTTACCTAATACCTCCTCGTGTATAATAGGGTTAAATAAAGGCGAATAATATAATAATCTAGGGATTATCTTCTTTTTAGCTATATAAAAAGCTAACTTCAGTATTAAGTTAAAAAAGTATAAATATTATTTGAAATTCCGCCCTGCTAAAATCCCTCCTCTTACTTCTTTAGATTTATATTACTAATAAATCGCTATTAGCCTCCCGCTCTCCTATTATAACTTTATCTTAATTATTATATAATAAATCTATTATTATATCTTCTGCTACTACTAACGCTGCCCCCTTCACTATAGGTATGCTAGATACTTCCTATATCCTAATAATAAGTAAGCACTAGGCATGCTCCTGCTGCTACTACCTCCTAGTATAAGCGAAGTAGGAGCTGCCTAAGGATAATATTCCTAAGATCAAGCTCCTTATAAGCTTAATTATTTATTTTAAGAGTAATAGTAAGCACCCAGTCCTTAGCTAGTACTTATCTAGTATTTTACTAGCTTAGCTTTAGAATTTATTACTAATTTATATAGTTTTAAATACCTAATTAAATATAAGTATTATATTAAAATAGGTAATAGAAAAGCTTATATTAATATAACTTTTATATATTATTTTCTAGTCCTTAGCTGCTAACTCTCTATAGCTTACCTATTATATAATAAGTACTACTAATAAGCTAAAGCGACTTATAGATAAGGGCAGTTCTAAGCCTAATATTCACGCCTAATATACTAAGAATAAGGTAAGTTATCTAATACCTCTCTAGTACCTCTCTAGTGCTTTATTACTAGTTTCTAATTATATTTAGGAGGCGATCCTCGCTACCTAGCTTATAATTAAGAAAGCCCTCTAAGCTAAGAAGAATAATACTAATATCACGCCTAAGAAGTATAAGGTAGAGGAGGCTAAGATCTCTATAGAGATAGAGGACTACTAGGTAGCTACTTTAGAGGAGGCTACTACTTACTAGTAGTATCTTTCTAAGGAGGTAGAGAAGTAGACTAAGTTACTATATAAGTAGTATAAGGAGCTCTGCTATTATTACTCTAAGATAGAGTAATTTACTAAAAGGCAGACTGAGGTATAGGAATCCTAAGCTGCGCGCACCTAGGAGTCACTAGACTCCTATAATAAGTTATAAGTCTATATAAGCCCTACTAGTGCATTACTAGTACTTATCTAGTTAATATTTTTAATATATTTCAGAACTATGAGGTTATTATTATTAACTCTAGTAGCGAGGATAATAGCTCTAAGGAGATAGGCGCTAGCGCCTAGGGGATTTAAAATTTTTCAGGAGCGCCCCTAGTAGGCTACTAATAATTTCTAGGTATATATAGTTACTTTCAGGCCTTGTTTTCATCTTTTTCTATCTTATTAGGGCCTTTAGGCATTTTTCTCTCTTTTTCACCTCGTTTAGGGCCTTCAGGCTAGTAAATTCAAATACCCAGCTAGCATGCCCTATTTCTAACTAACTACTAGTTACCTATTGAATTATATAGAGATCATAATATTTCCGCTTATAATTAGGCTTTATAGTTATTTTATAAATCGATAGATATATTATATTAGGGTTCCTATAAATTATCTAGTTCACTATAGCCCTTCTATTTAATAAGGTACTAATAGTTCTATCTAGGGCCCCTATAGGTAATGATATAGTCTACTATATAGATGTTGTTATTATTATTATTATTATTATTAATTAGGATTTCTTATAGTAGGATAGCTAAGCTAAAAAAGGGTTCTAATTGCATAGGTGTGAAAACATTATGAATTTAGTAGTTTTTATCTATCTATAGCTTATATGCTCACCCCCTATTAATCACCCATTAGATCCTAAATAGGCCTAGGTATTTATTAGAAAGTTTCTAAGAAGGCTATCTCTACTTAATAGTTTTAGTTAAAAGTAATACGAGGTCTCCTATAGCAAAAATAATAGGTATCCTCCTCTAATGATAAAACTTACTATATATTTTATTATATTTATAAAGCAGGTTAGTAATAGCTAACCTCTAGGTAAGTAGACTCTAAACTCTTTTATATACTGCTAGGACTAAGACCTTTTGCTAGGGTTTAATATTATTGGGTCTGCAGGGAGAATATCCTATTAGTAGCTCAGCGGGTAGTATCTTAGTAGCCTCATAGTAAGAGTTATTATAAATAAATTAAGCGAGGTTAAGCTAAGTTGCCTAATTATCCTAGTTAATATTATAGAAAGCTTATAAAAAGTGCTTAATGCTCTGATTTTAGCGTTTTATTTAGCTATTAGTTTATAGATAAAAGGCGGTACTAAGTTTCTATAAGGAACAATGGCGGGTGCAGGATGCAGAGCTATGCTATCGGCAAAACGTTAGCGAGTCAGGGGCGAATAAATATACCTTAGAGAAAACTCTATAAGGGAAAAACTTAGAAGGTTAAGTAATAGTCTAATATAATAACGGATATTTATATTTCAATATTCTAGCTTTTCCTAGTTTAGGCCTTTAGCTATACTCTTTATAATTCTATTACTTCTACCTCAATTCGAGAAACTAGTACTAATTAGAATATCTAAAGCAAACTAATAATAATATACTAACGATTTAGTAATAGAGTTTAATTATAATAAACTCCGGGCTAGGTATATAGAATATAACTAATAAGGCCTTAGCTAATAAGATACTAATTATTCGCTAAGCCCTAAGATATAGGGAATATAGCGCGGATATTACGCTAAGGGAATAGATAATCCTAGTAATAATATAGCAGGAGGAATAACCCTAAGGGGTCGGGCTAGGTCCTAGGTAGCGCTAGACTAGGTAGACTACCCCTCGAGGGGCGAATAGATAGCGAGTAGTAGCTAATAGGGTACCCCGCCTAGGACGCCCTGAGAAGCTAGTATCTCTAGTATCCTTACCTAGGCTATAGGGTTACTATAGAAATAATAGGAGAGCCTTATAGAGCAGATATATCTATAATAATAATAGCACGAAGAATAAACCGCTATCCTATTACGAGAACTTACTAATTGCTTAGCGCTAAGATACTTACAGAGAGAATATAAAAAGCCCCCTATATATAACTACTATATTATAACTAAGGACTTTACTATAGACTAGGTTAGCAACTAGATCTAAGCGATTAAAAATAGAAACTAACTACGTGCTAGTAGTATACTAGAATAGCAGGTCTAATAGGTGCTCACGAAGATAAGCCTATCCCTATAGACCTAGTAGCAATAATATAGGGCTAGGCTAGAAGGAGACCTAGCCTAGGCTAACTTTATAGCATTCGCTTGCTAATAGTATATTAACCCCGAGCTCTAAGAGCGAAGGTACTATAAGAAGCTAGATATAATAAGGCAAAAGGAGATATAGTTACTAATATAGTTCTTTACTAAATAGTTAGCGATATATTAAGACTTAGATATAGTTAATATAGAAGATAGCAAGGCTAAGGCTTATATACTATACTTCTAATTAGCCCTATTCTTATATAGGGAACTCGAATATTAGAAAGTTGAGATATAGAGGCTAAGAGATATAGCTATAGAAGCTAAATACTTATAGGAGATATATTACTAATAAGGTAGCAAACCTCTATAAAGTGAAAGTAAGAAATAGTATATAAGGGAGGAGTATAACCTAAGGGGGCCTCTAGTAGCGAGGTTAGGTTAAAAGACAGGCTAGTAAGGTTCTAGCTAGAGGATAGCGCGGGGTTTATAGAGCCCGATGCCTTACTAATAGGTTAGTAATATAATACAGGGATCTAACTAGAACGGGTCTATATCTAGCCCTAGTATATAACTTATAATATCTAATTATATAGTATGCTTTAGCTATAAGCAAAAAGGGCATAAGAAGGCAAACTACCCGGATAAATATATGAGATAAAGCGTAAATAAAACGCTAATAGGATACTAAAGTACCTACTAAGAAGGCGAGGATTAATATAATCTAATCCTCAAGAGTTAAGGAACTCGACTCGTTAGAAAACGAGTAAGCTAGGGGATTATACTAGTAACCCCCGCGCCTAAATTAGAACTAGATACTCTCCTAAAGGGAGCTATTATAAAGGGATAGGCGATTATTCTCTAGAATATTACTAAATAAGAAGTAGTAATAGATATAGATTCCTATTCCTAGGTTAATATTATTAGTAGTTAACTAGCTAAGTCCCTATAACTATAACCTATAGTAGCTATTACCCCTATATTAGAAGGGTTTAATAGGTTATCTATAATAAGCTAGAATATATACTAGTTAATATTCTTCTTTATTAACTTAGGAGGAGAAGCGAGGAAGATATAGCAACTCTTTGCTAAAGCCTCCTAACCCGAGGGAGCAAGAGACCTCCTCCTATTATAATACTTTATAGGAAGAGAGGGTATTATAATTAATACCCGGATAAATACCTAGGAATACGAACGCTTTAATATTACTAAGCTATTAGTATTTATATAAGAGATTATTAAGAATAGCTAGAAGGCTTATATTATATATATATTAGGGAATATCACCCCCTATAAGCTGCTAATAGGGGCTCTAGAAGAAGAAGACACCCTAGAGGGCGATACGGAGTTACTACTAGAGCTAGCTAGTAAATAGGTAGCGTTTAATAAATAGTTAGCAAAGTAGTACCTAGTCCTAGAGGGCGCGGAATATACTATTAACTTAATTAAAGGGAAGAAACCCCTATATAAGCCTATCTACCTATTAAACGAGCATTAGTTAGAAGAACTTTGCTAATATATAGCTAATAACTAAGCAATAGGGCAGATCTAACCCTTAACTAGCGAGGCAGGCGCCCCTATCCTTTTTATACCTAAGAAAGATAGGTCCCTATACCTTTATATAGATTATCAAGGCTTTAATAAGGTAATAATAAAGAACTAATATCTACTCCCTCTTATTAGTAAACTATTAGATAGGCTTCGGAGAGCGAAATAGATCTTAAAAATCAATATTCGAGATATATATTATTATATTCGCATTAAGCTAGAAGATTGCTAGAAAGTAGTATTCAGGATATATTATAGGCACTTTAAATATATTATTATACTATTTAGACTTATAAACGCCCTAGCTATATTCTAGTCGTATATTTACTAAGCGCTCGCTAAGCTACTAGATATTTATTATATTACTTATATAGATAATATTATAGTCTACCCTAAGATAAGAGAGCAATATATAAAAGACCTTCTCTAAGTATTCTATAGGCTTTGCTAGTAGGAGCTCTATACTAAGCTTAATAGGTATTATTTTTACTAATAGCAGGTAGAGTTCCTAGGGTATACTATCACGCCTAAAGGTATATTAATAAACTAAACTCATATCCGAGCTATTACTAAATAAAAGCTGCTAAAGACGTACTAAGATATCTAAGTCTTCTTTAGATTCTATAACTTCTACTATAAGTTTATTATAGGATATTTAGGTATTATAGCCCTAATAATATCCCTACTAAAAGGTAGTAAGAATAATAAGAAAGGAAGCGAGTTTCACAAGCTAGAAGAGGCTTAATAAGCCTTCGAGTAGCTTTAAGTTGCCTTCTGCTTAGTAACTATTCTCTAATACTAGGACCTAACTCGCAAGATAAGGGTTGAGATAGATACTTCTATAAAAGCTATATCTAGTATCCTATTATAGTATATCGATAGTTAATAGCAACTAGTTGCCTATTATTCATAGAAGCTTAGTAATATAGAGCAATATTAGGGAGCAAGCTAATAGGAACTTCTCGCTATAATTAAGAGTTTAGACTATTAGGCTTATTACCTTCAGGGTATATTAAAGAAGTTTATAGTCCTAATAGATTACTAGGCCCTAAAGGGGGTTATTAGCGCACCTATACGGGACCTTTAGGGAAAGCTCGCTAGGTAGGTATATAAACTCTTCGCATTTAATTTCAACCTAGAGCATAGGTCGGGGGTTATAAACCTAGCAGATAGTCTATCCAGGAGGCTAGACTATATAGAGGGGGAGGTAAAGTATAATAATATACTCCTAACCCTAGCGAAGAAGCTAAGGCTTATTAGAGAACTACTAGCAGACCTTCGGATAAGCATTACTATACTATAAGGTAATATAGAGACCTTAAAAATATTTATTAACGCTATAAGGGCTAGTATAAAATACCCCTTCTAGATAGATAGCTCCGGGGGTAGAGACGCCTCAGTCTCTAGTTAGTATTACGCTCTATAGCGCGCTAATATTACTATAACTATAGCAGCTATAATAACCTAATGCTAAAGAGCAAGAGGTAATATAGAGAATGCTTAGCGAGAGGTTATTAACTAAGAGGACTTGCTTAGAGCTAGGGTTATTATAGCATAGTAATATATCCTACGCTAGGTTATAAGGAAGCTTATAATAAGCGAAACAGCAGATAGTTAGCAACCCTCTAAAGCAATAGAGAATTTTATCTATAGACTATAAGCTAATAACTTATATTACTAGATATAATTAGAGAGGGCGCGCAAACCAGCTAGTAATTATAAGGGCTATATAATTAATAACTAGGGAACCCTATTCTATAAGGGATAGCTAGAGATACTATAAGAAGGGTCTCTAAGGCTAGAGATCCTTCGCTAATACTATAATAACTATAAGGCGAGTTATATAGGGGTGAATAAGACTACCGAGTTAATCTCGAGGAACTTCTATTAGCTAAACTTAGCTATAGACGTGCGTAATTATATTATAGGGTGCTATATATACCAGGGGAACCGCGTTCCGAGGCATAAACCTTATAGAAAGTTATAACTACTACCCTTACTAGCATACCCGTTCTAGGAAATAAGCATAGACTTTATTACTAGACTGCTAGCGAGCTCTCAGCATATAAGCGGAGAATATAATATAGTTCTCGTTATTATATGCTAAGTAACTAAGTTCGCTATATTTCTCCTAATAACAAAGCAGCTAATAGCTGCTAAGTTAGCGCGGACTATCTATAAATAGGTTGAATGCTATTTTAGCACTCTAGAGGGTATTATTAGCAACTAAGATAAGCTCCTAACTAGCTAATTTTAGAAAGAGTTTATAAGAGAGAGGGCTATTAAGCGCTATCTCTCTACTATATACTATCTCTAGACCGATAGGTAGTTAGAAAGGATATACTAGACGTTAGAAAAGTACTTGCGAGTATATGCTAGTAACTCGCTATAAGAATAGGCAGTTTAGCTACCCGAGGCGGAGTTCGCATATAATAATAATCGCTATAGCACTACTAGCTACTTGCTAATAGAAGCCCTATATAGTGACTACCTATATTATATAGAATACGTAGCTCCTATAAATAGGGTTATAGTATAGGGCGTAAGGGAGCAAATTAAATATATTTCGAGGCTCTGCGAGAGGGCCTAGGAATAATAGCAGAAGGCTACTAAGGCATAAGCTAAGTATTATAATACGAGGCATAAGGACTAGACCTATTATTAGGAATAAGTCGTTAGGCTATTAATAAAGAACTTCTAGTTTAAGAATAAGAAACTAGCACCTAGGTTTATACGGGTAGCTATTATAGAACTAGTTAGCATGCAAGCATATAGGGTCTATCTGCTACTATAGTACTAATAGATATATAATATATTCTCTATTACCGTATTAGAACTATAAGATAACTACTAAGTAGGTAGCAAAGGTTCGCTTATATACCTAGAGCTCGAGGATAAGCTAGAGGAATAGGAGGTAGAAGAGATTATTATATAATAAGGTTTTAGTAATAATAAGTAATATCTAGTTAAGTAGGTAGGATAGCCTATAGAATATAATATATAGGAGCCTATAGAGAACTTAGCGAATATATAAGAGGCTATTCGTAAGTTTAATAGATAGTATAAGAGGTTTTATAAGAAGTAGGATAACTAATTGCAAAGTTATAGCAATACGTTGCTAATTATAAATCACGAGATTATAAAATAGAAGCTAAATTAGAAAGCAGAACGTTAATTATATTAAGTAGCGAATTATTACTAATATTATAGCAAAAGAGGGGTATTATCCTATATAAAAAGGGGAGAAAGCTAATAATATTACTAGTTATTTACTTCTAACTATAGCTACGAGCGCGAGCACCCCGACTACTACGACCACGAGCAGCACTATAGCAACTAGTCGCTAAGCTAGCATTATTAATATTCCTATTATTATCGCCTATAGACCGACTACCCGCCGACTTACTACTAGACTTACTACCTAAGTCCCTACCTAACTTACTACTAGAGCTATTATTAGATATAGTAATAGCAACCTTAGTCTTTTTAGCCTTTTAGGCCCTTTTTGCTAAATTATTGCTATCCTCTTAGCTACGCTTAGTAGGAGTATAGAGGTATAAGGTATAGGAGATAGGATAAGCGCTAGTAATAGCAATAAAGCAGGAGGGAATATTATTAGAAGTATACTTAAGGAGGTTATCTTAAAGTAATTAGCTAAATTTAGGAAAAGAGTCGATATTACGCTCGCGAGAGCGCTTAGGGACTGCCTTTATTAAAGGGTTATTAACTAGATAATCGATCTTATTATAGAGGTATATAGCGGGATTATTATTATAAATATATAGCAGCTAGGTAGCGTTCAAGCGCTAAAGAATATTAATACTATTATAAAGAGTACTAACCTAGAACTAAGTATTAATAGGATATAGCTAGCGAGGGAGTAGCGAATAATAACCTATATAAACTAGGATATCGAGAGCTAAGTGCTTATAGATAGAGGCGAGCTCCTGGAGTTAAAGTTACTCTATATTATAGCTGCTACTACTAGTAGTAGGATCGTAGATAAGCTTAGCAATATATTTCTATACTATTAAATAGTTAGCGAGGGAAGCGAGAATATAATAATAATAAAGAGGGGTTAAGATACCCTCCTATTCCTAAATTTAGATCTAATAGAATATATTCTAGGTTATCTAGGCTACGCCCTAAAGCTCCTAGGGAACCTACTAGGTATTAGTATATAGCAACCTAGTAGTAAATAGGCAGAGACTTATAGCAGCATTTTTTTTCTTATCGAAGTTATAATAGATATACTTCTATATATACTCGCCATATATAGTAAAGGTTAATAATATCCTAATATATTTTATAGAGATAGCTGAGGCAAGGATAGCTACTATTAGCATTACTAGTAAGGTCGCTAGAGAGGATCTTAGGATTCTATAGGTATTTAGCGAGAATTGCACCTATATATATAATATAAGATATAGCAGAGAATAATTAGCAAAATAACGGGGAAAGAGATAAACTAGAAAAGGAAGAAATAGGGAAATTAATAATTATAGCGAAAGCTTATAGAATAGATAATAAAGAGAAAAATAATAAAAGCTACTAAGTTAAAAAAGAGATACTAAAGAGGGAAAAATCTAGCTAGGTCGGAGACCTCGAAAAGTAAATACCCTTTTATAATTAGCATCGCTAGGCAATAAGGCTAAATAATTACTAATTATATACTGCTAAATAGTCGCATACCTATTAGCAACTAATTAAAAAATAATAGCAATACTTAAAATTCAAAAATATATAAAGCGCTAGAAAACAAAATACGTTATTCGCTATAGCAGCTTAAATCCAGCGTAGGAAGGAACAATAGCAAATAATATAATAAAAATGCTAAACTATCGCCCTATAGTTAGCGACGCAGAGCTATATTACCATATTAGTACGCCTTAGGGACCAAGGCTTTAGAAGGGGGGGTAATTATAAGGAATAATAGCGGGTATAAGATATAGAGCTATGCGATTAGTAAAACGTCGGCGAGTTAGGGGCGAATAAATATACCTTAGAGAAAACTCTGCAAGGGAAACACTTAGAAGGTTAAGCAATAGTCTAATATAATAAAGGATATCTACGTTTCAATATTCTAGCCTTTCCTGGTTTAGGCCTTTAGCCATACTCTTTACAGTTTCCTCTTAATAACTAATAGGTAGCATACTTTAGACTAAAATTTGCTAGTGAATAGCGATCCTCAGTTAGATATAATAGCTTCTAGGAGCCTGAATATAAGGAAAATATATTTAGTAAGTAGTATAACTAACCTATTAGCTATAAGTAACTCCCTAGTAGGGATATATAGGGAGTATTTCATAAATTAGTTAATAATAACGAGAATACTATTATATAGCTTATTTCCTATTATATGGGAGAGCGGCAATTTAGTAATAAAGTTAATTAATATTTATTAAAAGGGCTAGGTAGGTACTAGTAGGGGTATAAGTTCGCTATATAGGAGGTGGTATCTCGGTTTCATATGCTAACATATTATATATATCTTAATATATTCCTTTATATTGCTCTTCTGCAAATTCTAGAAAAATAACTTCCTAATCCTCTTTAGTATCTTAGTAACCCCCTAGTAACCTCTAGATAGTTTATTATAGAACGCTCTAAGGACTTCATTCTAAAGTAGGTAGTTTTTAGGGATATATAAGCCCTTATAGTATTATAGGGTACTAGTATTATCTAGTAACCACCTTATCCCTTATTATTCCTACTCCTTATTAATATAAAAGGGGTTATTCTATTAGGCTTTCTTAACTTAGTCCTAAAGCGAGGGTATAAGTTATTCTAGGGAGGTATTTAATAGTTAAGCACCTTATTATCGCCTAGTGCCTACCCTCTAGATAGTAGCTTAGTTAAAACGTTATAGAAAGTCTTATATAAGCAAGTCTCTAGCTTCCTTAATCTCTATATCCTCAGGGGTATAATTAGGTCTTTATAAGAGGCTATTAGCTAGGTTATAGCAACCTAGCTAGTACTTGATTTCAAAGTTAAATATTAATAGGTCCTATAGTAGCTATGCCTAATAGCTATTAAGTATTTTCTTATTAGTAAGGTACTAGTATCCTAGGTAGTTAGTAATAAATTAGATATAGTGCTAAGAGTAAAGCAAGTAATACCGCTACCTTACTGCTACCTCCCTGATAGCTAGTAGCTCTACCTCTAGCATGCTATACTATAGTTATACGCCCTTAAGCTTCTGAGATATAAATGCTACTAGTCTCTATATATCTGTGAGGGTTATAGCCTACAAAAGGCCGGGCCGGGGAAGGAAAGAGCAGTAGTAACGTAGGGGGTAGTTGTATTATAGAAGACAAGTTAGCCCTTCTAGCCACTTGTGCGTGCGGAGCCCCTTTTTAGGGCTCGGCTGACTAATGCGGGTACACCTCGGCGGAGGCCTGGCGCCGGTTCGGCGCCGGCTCAGCGCCGTAATCCTAATCCCTTACAATATCCCCCTCTAGCTAGCTTAATATTATACCTATTATAAAGTCTAATATATTAGTTTTAATACGAATTAGGAGCGTGGGGTTAAAGTAGCATAAAATAAGTATCTCTATAAATAAAGCGCAGAGCTAGCAAAAGGTAACTAGTGCCTTACTAGTTATTACTAGCTATCCCTTAGCTATATTAGTAAGCTAGTTAGTAAGCAGGCTATAGATTTTAGAATAATTCTTAATAAATCTCCTATAGAACCCTATGAATCCTAGGAATTACTAAATTTATTATATTATAATAGGTACTAGCTACTTAGCGATTACCTAGACCCTCTCTTATTCTATAGTAATACTATCTACTAAAACCATAAACTTAAGAAAGTTAATCTATTCCTTATAGAATTCGCACTTATCAGGGTTTGCATAGAGGCTATTAGCTTCTAACTAGGTAAGTACCTGCCTTACTACCTCTATATAGGAGTCTATATTATTAGTAAATATTAAGATATCATCTAAATATATAATATAAATAATATTAACTAGGCCTATAAGTAACTTATTAATAAATATCTAGAAGGTAGTAGGTATATTAATAAGCCTAAATAGCATAATATAATATTTATAGTAATTATATTATATATAAAATGCTATCTTCTACTTATCTCCTTCTTAGATCCTTATCTAATAGTAAGCATCTTTAAGGTTAAGCTTAGTAAAGTACTTCGCTTAGGAGAGCTAATCAAGGATTTTATTAATTAAGGGGAGAGGGGTATAGTTCTTAGTAATTACCTAGTTAAGTCCCTAGTAGTTTATATATAACCTTAACTTACCCCCCTTCTTTAGGATAAATAGGATTAGCACCCCTACTAGACTTATTAATAAGTAAATCTATCCCTTCTAAAGGGCCTTATAGATATAATCCCTTAACTCCTGTAACTCCTTCTTAGCTAATAGGTAGATTAGTCTAAATAGGGGCTTAGTCCTAGGCTCTAGGTTAATAAGATAGCTCCTAGTAGTCTTAAACTCTAGTATAATTCTTACTAGGTTAATATTAAATACCTTTTTAAAATCCTAGTACTCTAGTAGGATATTAGTTTTAATATCCTTAATATCCTCAGGTTCCTAGGTATACTCTTAGTAAGTAGTAGTTAATATCTAGTTAATCTATAGTATACCTATAAGTACTACTCTTACTTTATTTTTAATACGCTTAAGCTCTTTTCTAGTTATAATAGGGCAAATACCCTTCTTATATAAGGGAAAGGTCTAGCCTAACTCCCTCTAATTAATATTAGGGCACTCTAATATATACTAAGGGATCCCTAGGATAGTATTATAGCTATTATTATTATTACTAATTCTAAAATTATATAAAACTATCCGCTAGATACCTATACTATTAGTTATTCAGGTAACTAATTTTTATATACTATAGTTAGGTCCCTTAGATACCTATATTCCCCTTATAGGTTCTAAGTTATTAGCCTCTAGTTAGGTATTAGTTATAACCCTCCAGTTTATAATATTCTTATTAGCTCTATAATTAATAAGTATAGTACTAGTCTTCTAGCTACTTATAACCTAGACCTATAATATTTTAAAGCGATATAGCTAGTTGCTATCCTATTAAACCACCCGCGTAGTTACCTAGTTCTCCTCTAGTTATTTGCTAGGGCAGGGTTTGCCTTTATAGTAGGGGTAGCTGCACTTCTTATAGTATAGGCACCTCAGGGAGATATAGCTTTTCCTATTATAATTATAATAAATAGTTTCCCTCCTAGTATCTTATAATAAGTCCTTATTATGCTCCTAGTAGGCATTAGTATAGTTATAATCCCCTCTTATAGCCTTAGTCTATTCCTCTGGATTAGTAGTTTAGCCCTCTAGTTATTATTCCTTATAGTTAGTTCTCTAGTCCCTTACTAGTAGCTTATATGCTTATATATATACTATAAGTTTAGTATTCCTAGCCTTTATATTAAGGTTGAGCTGCGTTTTTAGTAATTTATTTGCTATAATATAGTATTAGAGCTTAGGGTCTAATCTAGCTACTATATTAGCTACCTAGATCTGCTCTAGTTATTAGTAGGGGCTCTCTGCTTTAATCCCTTTATAGTAATTAATAAAGCTCTAGTATAACTATATTAGTTGCTAGTAGGCCTATTCAAGCTAAGTTTATATACTAAGGATCCTAGACCCCTTATTAGCTATGCTATTAGTTAACTAGTCTTCTATTGTTACCTAAGTAATATTCTTCGCCTTATTATTATATCTAATAGAAAGGTATAAGGTATATTGCTTTACTACTAATCCTTCTAGGTATCTAGTAATATATAATACCTTCTTAAGGTTTAAGGTAATCTTATTTATTTTAAATTATATATTAAGGTTAAATATAAATTAATTATAGTTAGTCTAGGTACCCCCTTTATACCTAAGTATTAGGAGGTGCTTCCCCTAAAGTTCTAACTAGTACTTCTTTACCTCAGGGTTGCTACTAATAACTACCTAGTAGGTAGTAGGGTTATCTATTAGGATTAATAGTTAGCTAGCTCTTAAAGCCTTAAGATATTCTTATTTATACTTTAGTTAACTCTTCTTTTCTTCTTCCTTAATAAGATAATCTAATTTAGCCTCTATTAATTAATTAACTAGTTCTTTATTAGTACTCTGTTTATTATTCTAATTAATAGGTATCTTATCTTGAGTTTAGCTATTTAGTAGCTCCTATCTAGCAAGGGATCCTACCTCCCTAGTAGACCTATAAGTAGGTATTATTATTATATATAATATTACTCTAATAGTCTATACCCCTATTAGTATAGGTAAGAGAGAAGAATAAATTATAAAACGGTATAGTATAAAGTAAAAAAGTTAATATAGATATTTATTCTTCTCTAGCCCCCTAGTCTATTATATAAAGGTATATAAGGGCTAGAGGACTTATCTAGGGAGCTACCTAGTGCTCCCTATCTATAGACTTCCCTAGGATAGCCTATTACCCGAGGCGCTACCTAGTATTCCCTTTCTATAGACTCCTAGGATAGCTTATTATCTAAGGCGTTACCTAGTATCCCCCTTCTATAGACTCCTATAGGGTAGTCTGATAAGTCCTTTTCCCTATGATCTCATCCTGGCTCGTGACACGCATGCAGCTCAACATGCAGCCGCATGGCACCGTGAACGGGCGGTCCTCTGGGAAATGAAGTGCAGCGAGGCCACCGAGCACTATAAACGCCTAAGAAAAACCCCAATCAGCAACGAACCCATCACGGCCTTTGGGTAAAATGGCATCTATAAAAGCGGTAGTGTTCTCCCTCGGTTGTATCAGGGATCCATGACACCTTCTCTCCATTTTCAAGGTCTCCTTGTTCCCCGCCTACCCTTGACCAATCAGGCTGCGCCAGGCTTAAACAATCGAATGCCATTACATATTCTAACTCGGTCCTATCCACACCTACCATAAGCTATGTGAGGTAACTCAGTCCAAGTCCAAGTATGCTGATAACTTAAGCAAGCAGCGACATGTCGGGGAACATCCAAGACAGCAGTCAAGCCAAAGGCTCAGGCAACGACGATTCATCTGGTGTATCTACTGGTACTGCGACCAAAGAACCTGTGTACGGAATCCCGATCAAGGGCTCAGAGGCGCAACAGCTGTCATCTTCTGGGAAACAGTTACAAGCCAAGAGAGGAAAGGCACCACGACCTCCAACTCCTCCAAAGAAATCTTGACACCTCTATGGTGAGAAGGAGAGAAAGGCTCAATGATTGTGGGATACATTTGTGTTTATGGTTTCGATGCATCCATATCGAATCCCTCAAATATCCTGTCAAGCTTCTTTGAGTACTGATCGTGGTCACGTAACTTTCTCTCAATAATGTGCTCCCCTCCTAAAAGGTTCGCTAGCAGCGTGAAATCTGTCGTGTGATCTATTGTGAGGTGGAATTGATAAGGCAAAATGCGATACCAAAAGACTGAGGAAAAGACCATTGGATCTTGCATCGCAAGAGTTAGCCAGAATGTCCCACTCGCCCATGTATGTCGCATTATGGCTGATAGCCTTCTGGGAGACCTTGTAGCGAGAAACTCCTGCTGTCCCTCTTGCTCCTCCAGGATCTGGACGAATTGATTGAAATGAGGGCTGAACGAATCGCGATCGATCTCATCGGCGGAATGTCCTCCCAGCCAGTAAGGTGGCTGCTGGAATTCTAGAGGCCACGAGCAGGCGAACTCAAGATCGATAATACGCACAATGTTCCAATCGCCGTCGACTATAATGTTGCTTTTGTGAAGGTCTGTCAAACTGTAGACGAAGGGACCAGAACGTAGGTCTTTCCGTAGCATTCGCGGGAAGATGGCTCGCGCTGCCATGAGGCCTGCCATTTCAAACCGTCCGTCGATCTCAGTTGCGACGGTGTTAGGCTGGTGTAGCAATCGGTTATGGAAGATGTCTAGCTGTGCAAGTACGAAGTCGTCCGCGCGGGTGTAAGTATCGTTGCGTAGCACGTTAGGGGGAAGGCCCTCGTTCTCTTGCATAATAATTTCTGTGCTGAGCGGACGGTTGTCAAGGTGAATGTAGCCAGCATTATCGAGCCGAAAGGCACCTATGCGGGGAAGCGGAACGGCTGCGAGCGAGAGTAGAATTCGCGCGAGGCCTTGCTGGAGATTGCGTTGCAGGCGGCCGTCCTCGTGCTTTTCTTCCCAGGAACTCGAAAGCATTCTTCCTTCACTATCAGGGATAGTTTCAATCACTAGGTATCCTAATCCAAGGGTGGTCGAGACGCTTGAGTTATGCGGGATGTAGTGAGTTGGGCACGGATAGCCGAGTAAGGTCCGAAAGTGTCGCTGAAGTCCGTGAAGCCAGCGTAACCACCACGGTAAGTGGCTTACGTGGGTAAACTGTAGAGAGGAGCAAGGGTCAGTGTGCTCTCAAGTGTCGAACCATACGCGGCCAGTCGTACCTGCTGACCTGTGGCTAGTCCTATGCCGTACAAATGTGGTATAGGGACGGAAGGACAGTGTTCTTCAAGCCATGCATAGGTAGCGGCTTCACATCTGAGCTTCTCATCTGCGTTTCCGGGATGCGTTGTCTCTCCGACACGGTAAGGGAGAGGAAATCGGACCATGATAAAAGTAGGCGGGCCTAGGTCAGGACTGTTGACGCAAGCCGGCACGCAGACGTTAAAGGATCCATGGCGCCAATACTCTGGAGACGAGATATCGCAATTCGCTGGGTCAGCGCCCGAGTGGTGGGCAACGATGGTGCGAATGAGTTGACGTTGGCTCTGGAGGCGCTGGAAGAAGGACCGTTTGAGCTTCGGGTATTCGAGCTGGTGGACCACGTTGAAACCGCTCTCTTTTGCTTCAGAGAGGGTAATAGGACCAGACAGTAATTCGCGGGTCGCCATGAGGGAGAGGGATGGGCAATGGGAGTAGTGGAGAGGAGCAAGAGAAGGAGAATTAAATTGGCTTGGGTGAGACTGAGCATGAATGAAGCACGTGACACTTCAACTCCATCTCAACGCGAAGCCGGCCGCTAATCGTTGTCTGGAGTATGCGGCAGAGGATAGTCCATGCAATCCACGAACTCGTCTGAACGGTCCTCTGCGTGAAGCTGGTTAATGGATGCTGGGCCGCGAAAGCTGTGACAGTGACCTGAACTTCTTGAGCGTTTGCGGCTCAAATAAAGTTGCCGCGGTATTGCTTTGCTTGGTCTCTCATATTGCTGAAAGCAGTGACGCTGCGAACGAAGCTATCGCGGTTGCCTGTCATGGCAAAGGCGTCGACTTGGGGTCATGTGATACCCTGGCTGCCCTCCGTCCACCGTCGGCGCTATAGAGTGGTGAGTGTAAAACTGGAGCTGACTGTTGTGGTATGTCGAGCTGAAGGTGTAGCTAACTGCGCCGTCTAAGCCAGCCTGTCCTGTTGCAACAGCTGCGCTGCCATCCGAATCCTTGACTTCCGCGAAGTGCCCCTCCTTTAGGCCAACTTTTGGCGCTGTGTCATCTGATTCCTCGGGGTTGGTAAAGATAACATTGGCGACCATCCACAGTCCCATTCCTGCTTCGTGTCCCTCCTGTGGCAGGCAAGGTGATGCAAAGTCTCAGTGGCTGCCTGATAAGGCGATTGCACGGCTGAGTCTCTCTTGGCAGGCTGACTTGCCTTTCCGCGACGAAGCCCCTGTTGAGCAGGCGAAAGGACTATTGCTCGTTGCTTCTTGGAAGGTTAGGATGCTTGGAAGCGATATGTCGATAGAGCTCCCTGGTCAGCAGAGGGCGAGTCGCGAAGGATTAATTATAGGACGAACCTGAGGGCACCATACTATCTGGTGGGGAATTAGTCGTGACGGGTTGACAAGAGCGGTTAAGACTATGAGCTAGGAGGAATTACCAAGTCAACAGCTTCGCATCGCGAGGCGGCAGAGCGATTTGATCGGCACTCAAACTATTAGTTCAGTTGTAATAGCAGGAGATAAGAGGAGCGCAGTTAATACGATATTTGGGCTGGGCGCAGCTTCATCAAGTACATCCTATCCATGCAGGGCCGACAATAGCCGGGGCGTTGAAAGCTGCTGAAAGGCGACCCCAGACTAAGGTACCTACTTTCGCTTGGACCCCAGAAAGCCCGGGCTGCGTTCATCCAGCTGTGCAGGTGACAGCCAGAGAGTCCCTGGCATTGGAGTTGAATTGACCATTCAAATGGCATGATTTCAATGGATCTAGAAGCCGAGATCTTGCTTTGGTGTAAGCCTGTAAGGGCTGTTTTTTTCCTACTCTCAGAAGGAGGCCACTGCTGATTCGAGAACGCTTGAATGTCTGTATTGACGATTGATAAGGCCCATGCCTGGCAAGAGCTCAATAACACCAAAAGTTGAAATCAAAAACTGCAATTATGGCTACTAAGTTATGATGAGGAACTGATATCCTTTACTACATTGAGCTGCCAAATGTCCATCCTGCTCTGTCGCTCAGAATTCATTCAACACACTTCGGCGAGAACTCATGATGAAGAAGCATTGGCCAAGCCACCGATAAGATAAGCGATCCAGTCTCCTACGTCATCCCGCTGGGAACTGGCACCTGGAACCTTAGTCAGCCGCCTCGATCTGTCTGCCCATTTCCAGCAGCGCCGATCACTCACAGCACATGCGACAAGCTCACGATAGTATCGAACCGCACCCCAAACATAGGTAGCGTCGACCATGGAGCAACAAGTACCCCTCAACTACCAGGCCTCGGCCGGCGACACAAACAAGCAGGTCACCGCGACTATACCGCAAGAAGTCGTGCAATGCCTCGAAAACGCGCGATTCGTAAGCTCCGACAGCTGCCGCCGCTGCTGCTGCCCCTCAAGCTCAGAAACCGGGAGGACTGACTGAATGGACCCCGCGTCCCATCGCGCGAACAGCTTCACCTCGCGACGTGTACCGATAACGTCCCCAACGTCTCCCTCATGAACTACACCTACCTCCCCTCGTCCGACTACTCCTCCGGCCCGGTCATTGTCATGACCACGAACCCGGCCTCCCGGAAAACGCATAACCTCCTTTCGAACCCGAACGTGTCGCTCTTAGTCCACGACTGTACAACCAACTAAATTGTACCCGACGTCTCCTCATGCTCGCTAACAAGTGTGTCTTCCCAGGGTCTTCTCACCGACCACCGACTCACGGCCGACGGCCCTCCGGAGGCAGCCCCGGTCCTGAGCAACGCTCCAGCCTCGCCTCGCTCCTCCTCAACCTCAATACGGCCGCGGTGTCGAGTATAAGCGCCACGATCAACGGCACGGCCAGGCTAGTCGACAACGGCTCCGACGAGGAGAAGTTCTACCGCGAGGCGCACCTCGAGAACAACACCTTTGACGAGGGGCAGATGTTCAACCCGAGCATCGTACAGGCCGAGGACGGCGGTAGGGGGTGTTTTGTCGC
This sequence comes from Colletotrichum sansevieriae, assembly GCA_026260285.1. Lineage (NCBI taxonomy): Eukaryota > Fungi > Ascomycota > Sordariomycetes > Glomerellales > Glomerellaceae > Colletotrichum > Colletotrichum sansevieriae. The sequence continues at coordinate 39,233 of JAOQIF010000124.1, forward strand.
AGGCGAGGAGGTGCGCGTCATCGTCGTCACGATCAAGGAGATGAGGATCAGCGACTGGAAGGGTGCCGTGAGGGACTACGTCCTTACTGAGAGCGCTCCCGCGCCTCCTGCTCCCCAGGTCAATGGCTTACGGTAGACGTGTTTCTGGGGCTGGAATGAAATTCGATGTTGGGAAGTGACGCAACGCTGAATTTATCGCCCGGTTGAACTGAGTCTGAGTGCGTGGGAAGCGGCTATCGATTCCGTTCATTGAGATGACAAACTTGGTTTGGCTCACGTCACGAAGTTTCTGCTCGCCCGTCCAACGTGGGTCAGCCCAACGTGACAAGAATAGCGGCGTCCTGTCTTTCGTGCAGACGACGCATAAGTCTTGCACCGTAGTTTAGCCCACCCAAGACGTTGGGAAACATGTTCCGTGATGAGTCGGGAAGGATAGTCGATGCAGCATGCCACGATCGCGAATTAGGCTCAGGGCATGGCGTGAGGTTCCAACTCTAGGTACGAACCGCAGCGGCAAAAGATGAAGCCCATTGAGAAGCTCCAGGTCTGGACGATGCAGACGCGGTCGAGCGTTGCGTCGCGCCCGGCACATCAATGCGACTGGGAAAATGACCTACGAAGCTGAAGGGTTTCTGCCCCCAACAGGCGCGTCATTCGTTGCATCTATTCCCGCGCGTCCAGCCCCTCATTCCAAACATGGCAATCCTTTTCCGCAAGTTCAAGATTTGCATCTCGGGCGCTTGGCGGGATCGACAGACGGATCCATGCAGTCTGTGTGTTTGTATGTGCTTCGGGAACGGTCCGACGGCAGAGTGAGAACTTTTTGTTTTGGTCTACCTTGGTGTAGCACAGGAAAGCTTGCCATGCTGGCAGCTGGAAAAGCCACTACCGAAAGAGATCCAGCTGTGGCCCTCCGTGATGGGGCTTGTAACGTTCACTAGTGGCTTCGCAAGTGCAGAGGCAAAGATACGTCTTGCCGGCCTGGGCTGGGCTGGCTGCAAGAGAGGGGAGTGCCATGACGACCAAGGAAGGCTAAGGGCACTTAACCGACTCTCCTGGACCATGCCGCAGCAGCAGCAGGGGTTTTGAAACATGTCCAGGGATCTAGGCCGTCGGAGGGTTGATGTCGCTGCGATGACATGATGATATTCGGCGCATTGTTCTGAGCTTGTGTCAATCTTTAAGCATACTGCGGACAAGGAGATGGCTGTTGAGATCCATGGAGGGTTGACGTGGGGAGTGGGGTGCCACTATCATCGGTTTTTAGGTCTTCAAAAGCCGATTGAGACTCTGTCGGCAATGCTGGTTTTTTTTTTCCCCGTGCACGCAGGCCTCCAATGCGACTCCTATATCGGCCTTGCTTAAGGCCCAGATCCAAGTCAATGAGGCTGTGGTCGCGTGTTGTATTCCTTCTATTCATGAGTCTTGTGTGGAAAGTGGCTATTAGATAGTATATAGATGCGCCGTTATCCTCGACGCAAGTGTGTATGGCCCATGAAGCAGAAATAAATCACATCGTAGAATCTCGTCATTGCAACGGCTTCCTGGCCGTTACAAAAGACCTAGGTAGCGTCAGTCATGCACACACACACTGTCGAGGGCCGAGATGATGGGGTCTGGACTTACACCTTTCCGTATGTCTCGTTGGAAGTATCGCGCGACTCCTTGTGGACTCTCTGGATGAGGGCCCGGGTATTCTTCTCATCCCACCCCCCCTTTGCGAAAACAGCCAGTGAGTAATTCTCGAGTCCTGCTCGCGGGCAGTTAGTTAGAAAACGTGAAAAAAGCTCCACAAACCCCTCCCCAAGAGACGCGAAATGTGACAAACCATATTCAATCATCTGAGCAAACTGCGCCCCTTTCCTCACCATCTTCTCATCGTGGCCCACGGCCTGTACGGGCACGAGATCCGACCACCTCCCGACCTTCTCGAAGCCGACCTCGGCGAGGATGGTCGGAACCTTGGGGATGGGATCGAAATCGACGCCGGCCTTCTCCGCCATCTGCGCGAACCGCACCTCGAACTCGCGACACGCCGACATGCGGCCGCCCCTCTGCTCGTCCACGGTCATGGACGCGGGCTCGTCGCCGCTGCTGTCGAGGAGGTCAAAGTAGCGCGTGCGGACCTCGGAGAACTCGACCATGCCGCCGGGCTTGAGGTGGTCGTACGCCTGGGCGAAGAGGGCCTTCCAGTCCGGGACGCCGCCCCCGACCACGTTGCGCATGTGCACGAAGTCTAGGCTGTCCCTCGCGCGGTCCCAGGGCCGCGTCGCGTCCTCGACCTCGAAGACGACGTTGGGCGGCACGTTGGTCGGCAGCAGCGCCGCCGACATGTCCACCCCCATGATCTTGGCCTGCGGGTACTGCTGCGCCATCTCGACGGCCCAGTTGCCCGTGCCGGAGCCGATGTCGAGGATGGTCAGGGGCTGGTCGCGCGGGAGCTTGGTCGCCGTCAGGCCGCCCTCCAGGCAGAGTTTGAAGAGCTGGTGCTGGATCTCCAGGCGGGCGCGCTCCGACTCGTCGTTGGGCATCAGGAGGACGCCGGAGCCGTGGTAGGTGTGGCCGTAGGCGCGGATGGGCGGGAGTTCGTCGACGGAGACGGAGCTGTAATCTGAGCCGGCGTCCGAGGAGTCGTCATCATCTTCGTCGACGTCGTCGTTGTTGTCCTCGTCAGCGTCGTCTGCGCGGTGTGGACGCGCCGCGCTTTGCGGCCGGGAATGCCGCCTCCGGTTCTTGTGGTCTTCCCGGTCCCTCGTCGCACCGGCCCTGCGTCCGGAGCTATCGCCGACGCCGGGGTCTCCGGCCGCGGCATCCACGTCTTCGCCCATGGTTGCGCTTGACTGTGGTTGCACAAAAAAATTTGTATCAACCCACCCGAATTCGCGGAAAAGGCGTTGCTAAAGAGAAGGAAAAACGTTGCAATGCCTGGTTGTCTGGTTGATATGTTCTGCGACCTCAACCTTTTTCTTTGTCCTCTCACTTTCTTTCTCTCGGACGCTTGGCGTACGACCACCGCACGTGGAATGGGAATTCCTCCGAAGAGAAGAAAAAACGGAAACGGAAGAAGAACAAAAAGGCGAGGAATTATCCTGCCCGTTGATTGAGCGCGGGGAAGAAGGTGCGTTTAGAAGGAATGGGTCGAGGGCTGGCGGATCCCTTTGTATTGCAATCCTTGGATGATAGTAGATCAATAGTCGGAGGAGCGTTGCCGAGATGGATGAGAAGGGAGCCCGTTTCGTTTCAATGGTCTTTTTGCTTGGTCGTATGCTCAGGTACCTAAGACAAAGGGACGAGACATAGAGACCAGGGTACCGCGTACATAAGGCACGGACTGGACGAAGATGGTAACCCGGTTGAAGAAGGGGAGAAGGGCGCAAAGGGGATATGATACGATAGAACCGGGGCCTTCTTTTCTTGTTGGATGACGGGCAATGCAAAGAGGAGGCGGTAGTTGGCCGCGGAGACGCGGAGACTGTACTTGTTTCCTGTACTTCAGTACGACACCCAAGTACGGTCTTTGTGGACGTTGTGCTTGGACTGAACATGTGGCAGATGGGTCTTTACGTTCCTTTCTTTGCTGGCTTGCTTGAATTGACTTTGCTTGCCGGGACCTGCCACCATCAAATCAGATTAGCATCCCGGTCGGAGCAGCAGTCCTCAACGAGGATTGATGATGGACGTACTGAAGTAAGACAGCGAAAGGGTGGGAACGCGAGCGGACGATGCCCATGAGAGCCCCCTGTCATGGATCTGCAATGGGACATGGAACGCGTGTGCAGGGGCACATGAAAATCAACCAATCAATCAATCCATCCGTCGGCGGAGGGACGTGAGGAGGATGTGGGAAGGGTAGCCCCAAAAAGAAAATTGTTCGAGAACACACACCCCCATGAGATGTGCAGGCAGGCGGGAGGAGGACGAGGGAAAAAGAGAATGGGGGCGGTTGTGCTGCGGCTGGCGCTAGCAACTGACTGGCTGTAGCGTGAAGGTTCCATTGCACAAGAGAATCTCTACCTTACTGTAACCTAACCCGGAAGGGGGCGGGGGGCATCAAGGTGCCGTAAGGTACCTGAGGTAGGTAGCTCGCCCTGTTCATGAGCAGACAAGGATGGATGAGACGCAGGGAATCAAGCAACCGAAGCCCAAAAACTAAAAGGAGGACCATAGGAAAGCGAGACGGACAGACATGCGGCAGAGCTCGAGCCTCGGGAGACACGCAGGCACTTCTTCGTATTGCTCTTGCTGGTCGTCGAGGTTACTAATTGGTGGCATTTTTGAAGTGTGATCGTCAGGGCCTAAGAGTGGAGAGAGACTGAGATGGGCAATAAGAAAGAGTGGGAGAGAGAAAGCAGATCAAGGCACCCGTCGAGTCAAAACGAGATGATAACAGGACCAATATCAAATCAAATCCCGGTTCTTTCAACGGTTCACCTTGTCTTGTCTGTTGGGTTGAAAGCAAGCAAATGGAAGTGAGTGGGAGAGATCCAAGCGCCCTTATCCGGAGGGGGCGCGCGTACGTATGCCATCTCGTTTCCATTCGCGCTTCCACGCTCTCGTTGGTTTATCCATGCTGGGGATCCTGTTCCTCATACCAATCTTAAGGTAAATCCCATCTCTCCCTCATCCCATCCCACGTACGCTGCCTCGACACCCACGGGGGACGGTGACAGGAGGACCGTCACATCCCCTTGTTCTGACGTCGTAAGTTTGGGCAGAGTTGGCCCGCGGAGACTATCGTTGGTAGCTATGGAGGCAGTCTAATTTATTACGACGTCTAGTATCATTCATATTCGAAAATCAGGTTAAGGCGCTGAGGAGTGAGATACTGGAGGTTATACAAACACCCAACGATTTATTCAATCAGGCCAAAACCAATGGTAGCCAACACATGCAAACCCGGTCTCAGACTGACTGACCTATGCTCGTTCATCATGCCATCTGCCGCCTCGGGGCCATCTCCGAGCATCAATTCGTCACCTTCATCAGCCACATGTACACCACGCCCATCGACCTCCGTGGCGGGATGCAACCCAGATTCGGCAGGGTTGGTTTCGTTCTACAGAAACGCTCTATTGGCCAGCTAGAGCTCCCTACGGATACGTACATGACTACTGTACTGCGGTACACTGCTAGAGCAACCTCCTCACCTGCCCTGCTGAAGTGCAGTTGCAGTCCCACACGTACAAAAGATCGCAGGTGGTTCCTTGTCCGCTGCAGGAAGTCCCGGCCCGAAACGGTACGTAGAGTAGAATAGACCAACCACGCCGGGGCTCGACGCCGAGGCAGAAAAGCTGTTGCTCGTCATCGTCGTTCGCCGCCATCGCCGTCTCTCGGCGAGATATGCAGCCGATGGAACGAGGAGCTTTTCGGAAGGAAGGTATCCAGAGAGCTCCCGAAGCCCAAAGCCTGAAGCCCAGGGTGCCACGCGCGCGTTTTGACCTGGTTTGTACGATTACGGCGACATTAAATTTGAAATTTGACGAAATGAATTATGGGGATTTTCTTTCCTCCACCCCCTCTTTCCCCAAGTCCGAGATGATGCGGTGTGGCAATAACTAGAGTCGATAGTTTCAATCAATCTCCATCTGGTTTCCGTTCGCGGCCTGCTTTATTTTTTTTTTTCGGGGGGGGGGGGGGGGGGGGGGGTTGTTTGTAACGA
>JAOQIF010000124.1:44901-128464 GCA_026260285.1 Colletotrichum sansevieriae
CCCCCCCCCCCCCCCCCCCCCCCCCCCCCCCCCCCCCCCCCCCCCCCCCCCCCCCTGAGTCTTTCACTCAAGTTAACAGGAAACATGAACAGGCCCAAAGCGGGTTTGACGTTTCGACAGAGGGAGTAACTGCATCCCGGACACTTCTTAAGTCCCGGGGGATGGAGGGGTCTATGATGTGATAGATCTCTCCGACCCTGGAAAATTACACTCTTCGGTCAACTTACAGCGTGCCATCGCAATGACTCGTCCATCAAAGAGCAGAAAGAAACTGTCGGCGGAACTTTGCAGAGCAATCGGGGCGGCCGGTTCTCGGGAGGGCGCAGCGTACGGTAGCATCACCTCCGGAGAGGCAACCAACACAACGGACTTGAGCCCCTTTTGATTCACGTACGTGGCCTGTCACGGGAGGGCTTTACACCGACATCGTTCTCGAGGCCAATCATCACTTGGCCGATTCGCTCTCGTCAACCAACAACCTTCACGGCTGCGTCCCGTCACACCATTCCGCGCCTGGGCGAGAGGCCTCGGGAGTCTGGCGAGATGCGAGAGACGGGGTCGTCCCCATCGCACACAGCTGTCGGCGCGTCTACGCATGCATCGGGTCAATGGTTCGCTCGTCGTGATGGGGCCTGCACCACGGCAGTCGCCAGTCACAAAAGGCACATCCGAGGGCACCAATCAAGTTCCCTCCCGCAACATGAATCTCATTCCGCTGCATGGCAAACTCTGCTCCAGAATTTCTCTCCTTTTTTTTTCTTCGTGTTTGGTTTTCGCGCAGTGAAACTAGAGACCCGAGTTGCCGCAGACGCTGCTGCATGTATCAATACGTCGGCATTTGATGAGGGTATCTAGATATGGCACCCGGCGCAAAGACCTAGGGTGCAGTGGGGGACGCCAGCTCATCTCCCCGCTCAAACCAGTCAACTCATGGCTAGCAAAGCAACCTCGGAGCTCCATAGTCGCGTGGCTTGACGTGTTCCCCGGGCTGATCCGATATGATGTGAAATATCCAAAAACAAAAGTCCTGGCAGTGAGTATGCCCCACCAAGTCGCGGACCTTTATACCGTTTCGATGTATCGCTTCACCTCCCTGCACGAGACTTGTATTAGCTCATCTCTCAACGACGAAGGGGCTAGCCAACAACCTATGGCGGCTAATCAGGGGTTACTACGTACCAGTCTGTCACGGCCTCCTCCCACAGGCGGAGCTCGTGGTCTCTTGTTCCTCCGAAATGGTCGACAAAGTCGTCACCAAATACTTCCCTTGCTATGCTCTCCTTGCGCATGAATCGATCGGTCGCCTCACGCAGGCTCTTCGCAAGTCTGACGCCCTTGTCCGCCTTGCCGCCAACATCCTCACCCTTGCCCAGCGGTGGGATGGGTATCTCGAGCTTCTTCTCGATGCCTCGCCATCCGAGCGCAAGTATAGCGGCCAGGACAAAGTGAGGGTTGGTGTCGGCTCCAGGAACACGAACCTCAAACCGAGTCGCGCCAGGCTTGGACGTCGGCGGCGCAATGAGACGGATTGACGCCGCCCGGTGCTCCAAACCCCAGGAGACCGTCACCGGCGCCCAGAAGTTCTCTACCAGGCGCTTGTACGAGTTGACTGTGGGAGCAAGTAGCGGCATGACATCCGGGAGACCCTCTAACAGGCCGGCCAGGAAGTGACGGCCCAGATCAGAGAGTGAAGCGACGTCGGGATACGGGGGGTTCTCGTCGATAGTCTCTCTCGCAAAGAGGTTCTTGCCGAACTTGTCGACAATCGAGACGTGCATATGGCCACTGTTACCGGGCAAACCCTGCTTCGGCTTGGCCATGAAGCAGGGGGTGATGCCATACTTGGTCGCTACAGACTTTACAACATACCTGCGATGGGGAAACGTCAGTTTAGCCGAAAAGAGGAAATTCTCTTGGCAACCTACTTGAACAAGCTTGCTCTATCGGCCATTTGCTGGATCTCGCCGAACTCAAGCGCGGCCTCGAACACACCGGGGCCACTTTCAGTATGCCACCCCTCAATATCGCACTTGAACTGGGCACAAGTCTCAAAGACGTCATAGAAGTAGTCCTTGTTGTGCACCGTCCTGGTTAGGCTGTATCCAAACATACCCTCAGTCAAAGACGGCAGAGCCTGAGGGGGGTTCTCCTGGAGGTATCCGGCCGTAGAGCTTGACGTTTCGGACGAGCGAGCAGGCGTCTTGAACTGGTAGAACTCGTACTCGGCTGGAAGACAGTTGCTGTCAGCTCTCTTCAGATGTTCGCAACGCTCGCTGGGAGCTTACCTCCGGCCATGGCACCGTAACCCTTCTCTTGTAGCTTTGCAAGCGCCGTCTTTAGCAGACCACGAGGGCATGCGCAGATGGGCTTCTCGGTGTCCGGGTCTGTGAAGTCAACCAGGAAGAAGGGTACGTTGTCCTCCCACGGAATGCGCCGAAAGCTGGAGAGGTCGGGAATGGCAATCAGGTCGTGGTAGCCGTTCTCGGCGTTGCTGATCTTGAGCTCCCTAATGTACGTCATGTCGTGCATGTCCCAGCCGAAGATGACGGAGCAGAAGCCGAAGCCCGACTTTGCGATGGACAAAAACTTGTTCTTGGACACAAGTTTGCCGCGCAACATGCCGTCGACATCGATGCCGGCGAGCTTGACCTTTGTGTCATGCTTGAGAAGTTCTGGCAGCGACTCGACAGTGACGGTGTCGTGATGAGGAGACATGGTGGAGGGGAGCGAGGACCAGAGCTGTGAATTGACTTTGGATGACGACTGGTTGGGACGAAGTTCTCTAGATGCACCAGTAGTGGGATAGTAGCACGAGGTCTCTGCCTCTCCCTGCAATGCGCGACCAACTGATGAAATCGGAGATTTGAAGAAGATGTGAAGTGGAAGATGGTGAGTTTGAGGAAAACGTTGGTCGAGCAGACAGCGAGAGGCGAGAGGCGAGAGGCGAGAGACAGAGTACCTTAGTCCTCGAGGATGAAAGTCGAGACAGGACACGAGGCCGAAGCGGACGGCTCGTGGGGCTTTGGGAACTTGAAGTGAAGGCCTGCCGCTGCCCGCTGCCGCTGGCGCGGGCGCGGTCCGTACCTCACCAGCTGGCGGTGTCGCTGTTTACCTGGATCCAAGGTCTCCTAGGCTTAGTGCGTGCAGCAGCGGGGGTGGGAATGTGGATGCTTTCGTCGATAAGAGAATGCGACAGCCAATGACACGAGATTTGGAGAAGACCTGGGCTGGCCGTGTGAGAGAGCATGTCATCGGGCCGGGGTATTTTGCTGCAGCTGCCACCTGTCAAGCTTTCTGCCGGGTATTCTCATGAGTCTCAATCTGGTTAGGTGAGGTATTGCGTCTTAGGTAATTGCCAGCAGTGGAAACTGGTCACTGGGACAGCAGAGGCAGGACCTTACGGAACCTACTAATCCTCGACCTGAGCTGACCAGCTTGACCTATTCCTGCCTCTCGGTTCGAAGCGGGGAATGCTTGTTGCTGGTTGCTTACTTGCTGGGCGGCAGAAACCGGCAACCGCGATGTCGAGACTAAGCAGGAACGACAGAGCGCGCTAAGGGGAAGGGAACATGCGTCATTGACGACGGTAGCAGCGCACAGACCATAGATCATGGGTCTGGGAACGTTCCTTCCTGCTGCTCCCCAAGCCGATCCTCTTCGCAACCTGAGAGGTGGAAGGAGTGGCTGGTGATGGTGAGGATGAGGAGAGCGACTGCTATTTGCGCCTTCCATAGTGTACCTCAGCGCAAATCTGAGGCAGAAACATCCAACGTCGTCCTTCCTCTTCGTCCTCTCTTCGGCTGGCCTCTGTTGCAATCGCTTGGCTTGACACCAATCCACCAGTTGAAGATAGTCTAAGGAGCATCCCTAAGGCTGGGGTTGGATCCCCAGATGTCGACCACCAGGGATGGCAAGACGTAGCTCCCAGACATCGCCTACAGTACAGAGAAGGAGGCGACTGCAGTCACCACCATGTGTAACATTACGTCGAAGATGCTCATGTTGTTCTCGGATACTGTATTACCAACTGCGACAACATTTACTCAGGTTGATAGACACAAGATGTCCATCTTCATTTCCGTTACGCAAAGCCTCACCGCTGCCAGCATCATTTGAACATCAAGCGCGGTTGGCAACGCACCTCATCGCGCTCCCGGCATTCGGAATACACTAGGCCGCGCTGTCTAGATGTTCACGATCCACGAATCGCGTATTTGTGAAAGGTAATGGATTGTACGGCCCGCTCGGAGTCAAGCAGCCACATGGACGTTTGCCAGTCGCCGTTGGCTGCCGAGCCTCCCACATGACGATGAGGGTCCTCAGGAGAAGGAGGTGGGGTGAAGGGATGAGCTGCGACCAGACCGCTTCCCCTCCTCCTAACTCGCTGGTGTCGCTTCGCCTCTGCTGCTGAACTGTACTCCGCGCTGCGCATTCTGCCAGTGGCGACGTGGCTGATCATCCAGAGAAGTCTGTGCCTTTTTTAACCAGGGCATTTCTACTTCTGGATGAAGGTCACCAAGTCTGATACTCTTGCTGCTATTGGTCGGTCGAAGCCTTAGCTTGAATCTGAGTTGCACAATCTGATGCACCTAGGGTCTTGTCCAAAATGGACTTCGCGACTACCAACTGATAAGACTTTGCAAGAAGAAAATCTGCTCAACCTTGCAGAGAAATACAACTCAGCACCAGCAATTGTGGACGCTCCTCTCTCGCGCTCTCAGTCAGCCTCCACCACCCCTCCCTTTGGTTGGGGCTCTTACTGTGTTCCACCCTGCTTCGAGGTCTGCTCCTCCCCCCTCCTATCAGAGACGGAGGGGCTGGTTCCTGAGTCCCGACCTTGGATTGCCGTCATGCCGCGGTGCGCGGTTCTGCGCGGTCCTGGCGGTTCTGACCAACCGGGTCCCGCTGATAAGAGAAAATGCGATATCGGACTTGCGGCCGTCGACCACGTTTCTCGTCTTGCTTCTTTGACATCTTCCATGCTTGCGGTGCACATTGGCCCTTGTCTTGCGCTTCACCGACAAATGGTGTGCAGTTTGGGCAGACATGGCGGGGGAGGCTGGGTCCTGGGACTCGATCTCCGGGCGCATCTCACGATGTCAAGTGGGCAATGAGCTTGATGAGTTTCACTGGCTTGGCCTCACGGGTGACAGGCTGATGGTACCCCAAAGTCGGATCTACAGATCAACGAAGCCCATCCATCAACGGGCATTCGCAGCGTTTTCTTAGCAGATCAAGCTCTCGGTACCTACCACTACCAGGCTAAACGCGGACTAATAATTGAATATCCAAAGTAGGATCAGAAAGGGGCTGATAGGTATCCCGATATGTATCCGCCTCCGCGGCCGCGTCCGCTCCCGCACGCGCCTTCCCTTGTACGATGTATCCAGTGCCTACTCCGTGTACGTCTCTGTGTGTCTATCTCGCTCCAGAGTACGAGCTAGGCAAAGAAGGAGGGTAGGTATCATCTATCAGACTACCTACCTTAGGTATCGTAAACCATGAGGGTGCCGCGGCGGCAGAAAGGGGCCTAGACCCCGGATTTCCTTGACTCATCTGCCACCTACAAACTGGAACCGCCTCTCCGATGTTCGTCTCTCTTACACGGCTCCATCCTACTAATCCAACCCCGTCCTGGCCTGGTTTAAACAGAGCTTTTGTTCTCGTGGTCTTGTCCGCATCTTCTTCCTCTTTTCCTCTTGCCATTCTCCAGATACCCAGACGTTGTTTTCTCTTCTTGCCCTCCTCGGCTCGCGACCCCAACTCATCCGTCCGCCAACGCCATCGCATAACGCCTGCGATTCAACATCACAAACCAAACACACTCTCCAACCAAAACACAACAATGGGCTCTGTTCCTATCGAGATGGGTGGAAGACTGGCCGGCAAGAACGCCGTTGTCACCGGTGCTGCCGGGTAAGCAAGCAATCCGTCTCCCAGGTGTTGGCGTCGCCTTATCTCGACCGGCGCGATTCTCATGACCCCAAGGGCTGGTCGTTGAAGATGCACACGCTGCAGCGCATGAACCCATTCGCATACGCATGCACGCACACACCAAACGCAACACGACAAGATGAGCTGACTGTTCCTGCGTCGACGACAGTGGCATTGGTCTCGAGACGAGCATTCTCTTCGCAAAGGAGGGCGCCAGCGTTATGATGGCCGACATCTCCGGTCCCGCGCTGGACAAGGCCAAGGCCAAAGTTATTCAGCTCGTTCCGTCCGCCAAGGTCGACACAAAGGTACGTCTGCCAGCGAGCGCACCTCGTGTACGCACAGCGCACCAGCGCGAATGAGATGCGTTGGAGGATTCCATTCCCGCCCCTCCGATAACCCGCCGAGTCAAGCACAAACACGTTGCGCCAGCACACCCAGAGGAAGAAAAAAAAATAATCTGAGGTGTCTCGCATTTTCGCAACAAACTACCCCGCCATTGCCCCGCCAATTTTCCATCCGTCATTCACGCCTTGTACCACCCTCCTTCTCCACACGAAACATCGCGAGATTTCCCAAAAGGTGCGATGCACACGCTTGAGAACATGTTGGGCTGACAATATCCCTACCATCAGCTCTGCGATGTCTCCAAGGAGGACCAAGTCAAGGCCCTCGTTGACTCCCTCGACCCCTGGGGCGGCCTCGACATCATCTTTAATAATGCAGGCATCATGCACGCCCGCGACGACGACGCCGTCAACACCCCCGAGGAGATCTGGGACCTGACGCAGAACATCAACGTCAAGGGCGTCTGGTATGGTTCCAAGCATGCCGTTCTCGCTCTCCGTCGCCACAACAAAAAGAAGGGTTCCATCATCAACACCGCTTCCGTCGTCGCTCTCGTCGGCGCCGCCACTCCGCAGCTCGCCTACACCGCCTCCAAGGGTGCAGTCCTCGCCCTCACCCGCGAGCTCGCCATGGTTCACGCTCGCGAGGGCTACCGCTTCAACTCGCTGTGCCCCGCCCCCCTCAACACCCCGCTGCTCCAGGATTGGCTTGGCGACGACATTCCCAAGCGCATGCGCCGCGAGGTGCACTTCCCTACCGGCCGCTTCGGGGAGGCTATCGAGCAGGCTCAGGCCGTTCTCTTTCTCGCCTCCGACGAGGCCAGCTTCGTCAACGGCCATGACATGGTCGTCGACGGCGGCATGACCAAGGCTTACGTCACCCCCGAGGGCCCCGCGCTGGCTGCCCCCGTCAACAACGCCAGCCGTACCAGCCTCGAGTAGATGCCGGTGGTGTCCCTTTTCCCGATTTTTGAGTAACACATTTATGGCACTGGAGTTTGGGGCGCTTGGTAAAGAGCTGGGGATACCGGTGATGGTTATGATGATGAAATTGTGAATAGATAATTGAAATGACTTGCTGTTTCATTAGGGAATTTCGCCTGCATTGTGACACATCACGGGGTTGTTTGCGCGAGAGGATCGGGGTTACGCTGATGATAACCCAATTGATTTGATGATTCAATCAGTCAGAAAGTGGCTACACAAAGATCCTCAACGCCGCCCGATGCTTTCCTTCTCTTTATTTTCCTGCTTCAATGGAATTGGCTCTCGGTGTTACCATCACCCATACTCTTGCTGCTCGAGCTGCCGCTTTGTATAGCCCCTAGAATACCGTCAGTGTAACTAGCACCACTCCACTTCTGGTGCGTCAAGACATCGCAGCCGCCCTCCTTCTCGCGTCTCTGTACAAGATTGACATACGCCAACATGCCATCTTTCTTGAACCCCTTCGCCAACTCGTTCGTAATCGTCGCATTGGAGTGCAGACCGGCCAGGGAGATGAGCTGCAGGACAAAGCCCTCCTTGGCGATATCCCAGATGAAGCTCTTCAACGTCTCGTCCGTGAAACCGTGCGCCATCCAGTTGAACGACGGGCTGAGGTTATACACCAGGCCCTTCCCCGGGAGAACCTCGCGCACAGACCTGGCCAGCTTCGTCGCGACCTCCACGTTCGGGTCGCCCGTCTCGACCCAGAGGAGGTCGGCATACGGCCCGAAGGCGATGGCGCGCTTCGTCGCCGCCTCCATGCCGGCGCGGAAGTGGTAGAAGCCCTCGCGCGTGCGCGGGACGTCCCAGGAGAAGAAGACGGGGGTCTTGGTGTGCTGGTTCGCGAGCTTGCGGCGCTGCGTGATGCCCATGTCCCGCTGCACGCGGACGGTCTCGAGGTACGAGTCGATCTTGTCCTGCGCGACGCCCTCCTTGCGCATGTGCGCGACGGCCGCCTCGTCAAAGGTCACGAGCGTAGCGCCCTTGACCCAGTCGGCTTCGAAGGCGTCGATCTCTGCGCCGGCGGCGCCCTTGGCCTCCATGGCCTGGATGGTCTCGGCGAGGGGCTCGAGGGAGGGGTCGGCGACGCCGAGGATGAACTCGTGGTCGCGGACGTCGATGGCGCTGCTGATGAGGCGGCCGCTCTCCGAGTCGGTGCGGGCGAGGACGAGGTTCTCGCAGCCCATGACGTCCCACTGGAAGCGGGCGGCGTTGAGGCGGTTGATGTGCTCGCCGGTGGGGACGAGGACCTTGCCGGCGAGGTGGCCGCACTTCTTGCCGCCGTGGAGCTGGTCCTCGAAGTGGACGGCGGCAGCGCCGTTCTCGGCGAAGAGCTTGGCGAGCTTGAGGACGGCCGAGAGGCCGCCGTGGCCCGTGTCGCCGTCGGCGACGATGGGGCGGAGGTAGTCGGTGTAGGGCGTGCTCGCGCGCTGTTCGGGAGTCAGCTTGCGGCGGGCGTCCCACTGTTTGCGGTCGTGCATCGCCTGCGCCTTGGCGAGACGCTGGACCTGGTTCGGAACCGTGTTGTAGGGGTAGTCGCCGAAGTCGGGGGACACTTCGTTGGTGGACGTGAGGAGGGAGGAGCAGGCCCAGCCGGAGATGTAGAGGACTTCTTGATGAGGTGCTTGCTGGGTCATCTGGACGGGGTCGATGGCGCCCACTGTTTGGTGCAGGGCAGTCAGTTTCGTTGTGAAGTTATCATGGCTGGTGTTCGAGCTCTCTTACTTGTGTGGATGGGCTTCCCCTCAGCTATGCGCTCCTGGACGAGGTTGAAGAGCTTCCTCGCCATGACGGAGCTGGGGTACGACTGCTGCTGAGAGCCGCGCTTGGAGACGACATCGGCGGCGCTGTAGGGGCGCTTGATGCCCTCGTATCGTGGTGAACGCCACCATGCCTCGACCTCCTTGATCTGGGCTTCGTAGAGCTCGTCCTCTGCGGCGCCGGCTTTCCGGGACTCGGGGAGAAGCTGGAAAGCGTCGCTGGGAAGGCCGGAGAAGGGATTCGCGGGGGCCTGGGCCATTGTGCGGGATGTCGAGATGCAGCGCACGGCGAGTGCTGGGGTCGAGGTCGGTCTGGTGAGGGGAGCTCTTCGGGAGAGAGCTCGTGCTGCGGCTCTTCGCATCATTGTGGTTGAGATTTTGGGCGCGCGAAACGAGCTTGGAGGAGGCTGTGTGCAGAAAGGGAGCTTCTTCGTCCCAAGTCTTTGGGACTCTTGGACAGGGTATCTAGATGGGAAATATGTCTAGGTTGACTAACACATACACACACACGAGTCCGTCAGCGTCGTATCGCCGCGGGTGCAGTCCTCGCAGGAACGCAAAATCCGAGCGGTACCGTCTCGGCGATGGTGACATATGACTTACATAAGAGGGGAGAGGTGGTTTTTCTTCGTCCCTGGCTGGTTTGAATGGACATAACGTAAAACAACAGCTCAGTTCTTCTAGAAACACAGATTCTTGGCCGGGACAAAGCGAGGATTGGGCCTTGGTAAGCAGCGGCAGAGAAGACGGCCTGTTCCATGTGAAAGAGAATGCGCTATTGGCCAATTGAGAGCACCGTTCGCCCGTGAGAGAGTAGCCGGGGCTCCATTGAGGTTGCTTCGGCTTGCCTCGGTCCAGTCTTTTCCCCCTCAGCGCCCACCAAGAAAATGTTATAGGGGGTCAAATATGGGGCATCTGGCACCTGCAGCCATTCAGAGGCACGGGTAGTGAGCACCAAGCTCCTCAGTGAGGTCAACCCGCACTGCCCGCTGCCCGTCGCCCGCTAATCGTGGAGGGGAAAGCTGGGGTCCCGCCCCCGTAGCCCCCCACCGAGACAAGAGGGGAATTCTGGAAATAACGGCAGGGCGAAGGTGCTGGACACAGACGGGGAGGGAAAGTAAAGGTACTTCCTGCGTGCTTGCATTCCAGGCGAATTCTCATAATGGTCTCAGCGTGCAGCATGTACCTCACCCTGCGTCAGTGCTCTTAGCCCATGCTTCTCCAACCTCGGGTTAAGGTCTGTCTGTCTCGGCCTAAAGCAAGCAGATGGCTGCGGTACAATGGTTGCTTAGTTGCTTCGGGAGCATGTATACCTCTTTTCCAATACTGCCTTCTCTCAGCTTTCCATCCTTTCCTCGCCAAAAGTGCGTTGCAACCGAATCATCTTGGACCATTGACCTAGCCAGCTCGGAGCAGCCGGTCTAATAGCTTTGAACGAGCCCTCAACTGCACGAGTCCAGCTTATCCATCCTCTCCCACCTTCTGCCCCTCCTTCATCACTCGCCGTTCTCCCTGAGTTTCCCTCGGTCGGCACCACAAGGGCGATGAACGTCACAAGAAGCACCAGAGCTCTGGGAGCTCTGCGGGTACGTGATGAAGCTCTCGTCAAGCTCATCTATACACCAGAATCACCTTAGCTAACGCACACAAGCCCCTGGCAGCTCGCTCCGCTCTCAGCGCCCGCCAGTACTCCTCCTCTTCCGAGCCAGACCTGAAGACCACGCTCAAGCAGGTCATCCCCGCCAAGCGGGAGCTCCTGAAGAAGGTCAAGGCGCACTCCAACAAGGTCATTGGCGAGGTCAAGGTCGAGAACACCCTTGGCGGTATGCGCGGCCTCAAGGCCATGGTCTGGGAGGGTTCCGTCCTCGATGCCAACGAGGGCATCCGCTTCCATGGCCGGACCATCAAGGACTGCCAGAAGGAGCTCCCCAAGGGCAAGACCGGCACCGAGATGTTGCCCGAAGCCATGTTCTGGCTGCTCCTGACCGGCCAGGTCCCCTCTACGAACCAGGTCCGCAAATTTTCCCGTGAGCTCGCCGAGCAGGCTCAGCTGCCCGCCTTCGTCAACAAGATGCTCGACGAGTTCCCGACCGACCTGCACCCCATGACGCAGTTTGCCATGGCCGTCTCCGCCCTGAACTACACCTCCAAGTTCGCAAAGGCCTACGAGTCCGGCCTCAACAAGGCAGACTACTGGGAGCCCACCTTTGACGACGCCATCTCGCTGCTGGCCAAGCTTCCCACCATCGCCGCAAAGATCTACCAGAACTCGTACAAGGGTGGTGGCGCGCTCCCTGCCGAGGTCGACCTCGAGCAGGATTGGTCTTACAACTTCGCCGCTATGCTCGGAAAAGGAGGCAAGAAGAACGAGAACTTCCAAGATCTGTTGAGACTCTACCTCGCCCTTCACGGCGACCACGAGGGCGGCAATGTCTCTGCTCACGCTACCCATCTGGTCGGCAGCGCCCTCAGCGATGTCTTCCTCAGCTACAGTGCCGGTCTGCAAGGTCTTGCCGGACCCCTTCACGGGTGAGTACGGCAAAAGTAACCTCATCATTGCATTGCCAACTAATATACGTACAGACTCGCTGCGCAGGAAGTCCTCCGCTGGATTCTCCAGATGAAGGACAACATTCCCAAGTCCTACACCGACAAGGACGTCACCGAGTACCTGTGGCAGACCCTCAACTCGGGCAGAGTCGTCCCTGGCTACGGCCACGCCGTCCTCCGCAAGCCCGACCCCCGCTTCGAGGCCCTGATGGACTACGCCGCCGCGCGCCCCGAGATCGCCAAGGACCCCGTCTTCAAGCTCGTCGAGAAGAACAGCCGCATTGCCCCCGATGTCCTGAAGCAGCACGGCAAGACCAAGAACCCCTACCCCAACGTCGACTCCAGCTCCGGCGTCCTCTTCCACCACTACGGCTTCCACGAGACCCTGTACTACACCGCCACCTTCGGCGTCTCGCGTGGCTTGGGACCCCTGGCCCAACTCATCTGGGACCGCGCCCTCGGTCTGCCCATTGAGCGCCCCAAGAGCATCAACTTGGAGGGCATCCTTAAGCAGGTTGAGGGTGCCTAGGTGAAAGGGCTCAATGAGAACGAGGGGGGGAAGGGAAAAGTTGAACCAAGATGAATCACGTCAAATCATGTCGTCTAGATCTAGCCGGAGTTTACTAATTTACTGCAGATTTTGAATAAACACTTACTAACACTTTCATTCGCGATTCCGTCTCTCCGCGGAATAGGGAGGTGACTAATCAAGAGTGGTCACTGTGCGACACCAATCACTGTGATCTATCGTATTGGACGTACCCAGGTCAGCCAGGCGTGGTTGCATTCAAGAGAAGACTACGTTGTAGCCTGAGCGACAAGCAGTATTCTGCTCGTGCAATTCTCTCACGAAGCGCGCCTTCCTGAACCCTCGCTTGGCGCAAAATATGCGGGGTTGTCTTCTAGATCTCGTCGTGGGTGATCGAGACCCGAAGCTAGGAGATGGGTTGATAAAACGTGCCAGCTCGCGAGGAACCATTTCGTCTCCATGATCGGTTGCACTCAGCTGCTCGGTTAAAGGTCTCCGCAGAACAGGAGGCTCTGGACTCTCCGTCGTAATTCAGCAGGTGAGCTACCGGCATAGGCTTCAACCGCTTTATGACTCGAAGCATCAGCAATGGGCTATTTTATTTCGAATACGAGGCTTGAATGTCTTATAAAACCACTCTTAAGCATCTTTTGTTTCAATCACACGGACTCTGAATAGGAACCTCGACGAGAGAGAGCAGAGAGCGAGAAGGGGATAGTCAGTGCCTGTGCTGGTCAAGCGAACATGGCCGAGTGAATCTATCCGACCAATAATATCTAGCAATAATACGAGAACTCTCGGTACGGTCCGGATAACCAGGGTCCTTCCAGACGGAATAAGGTCAACGGGGGGAAACCGGGTCCGTAAATCCGGTACCTTGGTAGACGCTGAGAGCACAAAAACACGACCGACCAGCTCGCTTGGTAATTTGAGTGTCTTTCAGTCTCGAGGACTTGCAGAACCATGGACCAGACTTCGACAGGTTGATGTTGAACTAGTATTTCGTTTGTGTTCGAGTGGCTCTCAACTTAATTTACTCACTAAGTACTGCTTCCATCCCGAATCCTTTATCGGAACCATTCAACGCCGCCTTGAGCGGCTTGACGAGAGCTGCTCTTTCTGAGCTGAAAATAGATTACCCATGGCCTAGACTATCGGGCAATGGTAATTTGTTTTATAGTGTATTGCTGCTGTGTCGGTAGTCGAAAACACAAGTAAAGTCCTCGGCTGGAAGCCACTTAACCAATGTTCAAGAACGCAGCGTAACTGAAATCATCAATGGAGAAGTATATTCTTTCTTAGAAGTTCTCTATCAACACAATACCAGAACCTTGAGCGTCACAGAACGTAGCTGAGTACCTAGCTGAGTAGGTTGAAGCAAACTAAACCTTGGTCCATCAACAACTTGGATCCGCAAGAGCAGGAGGTCTGCTGATCGTGCGACGTTCATTCAAATCCTTGACATCCATTTCGTTTCATTTATGAGCTTTCAACCGCAAATTTGTAGCAGGTCGTCGCGAACCGTCCGGCAACAACAACATGCAGCTGGAAGACTTCGAAATTGCGGCCAGCCTGATACTGTGCGCGAGTTTTCATCTATGGGTCTGGTGTAGCACCGCAGTTGAAGCCTTTCCATTCTCGTAACGGGTCATCAGGGGCTTGACTGAATAGTACTAGTTAGACCAAGAGAGCAGATTAATCAAACAGCTGACTGACCAAGAGCATGAGCCTTGACCAAGAAGTGTTCTCGGACATAAAGCGAGCTTCAGATCGTCGACATTGACGAATTTCCGATTTGAACATCAGCACTCAGACAGTGGCAAACTCTCTCATCTTTCCCATCCCCATACCCTTAACTCCAAGTCCACCACCAGCCATCATGAAGGGCCTCCTAGCCATCCTCCTCCCGGTGCCCGCTGTGGCCAGTCCCCTCCAGCCCACAGGCTAATCCGACAACCCGGACCCAAGGTCATCCAAGTCGTCAACGTGAGCTTCTCCGGGAGCGACTGCCCCCAGGGCTCCGTCTCAACCATTGTCTCGCCCGACCCCACCGTCATCACCTTCGGCTTCGACCGCTTCCAGACCTACATCGGCCCCGGCCTGCCGATCGCCGAGCGCAGCAAGAACTGCGCCCTCCACCTTGGCCTCAAGCACCCGGGCGGCTTCCAGTTCACCGTAGTGGGGAGCACCTGCCAAGGTTGCTTTTACTCGGCAGATCAACGTCAGATGGCAGGCGTGCAAGCAGTAGGTGTACATGCGGGACAGGAAGATGGCGGAGTCAACGCCCTGATAGTAGTAGTCCAGGCAGCTGAGGAAGCACTCTTGAAGGTTTTGAGGTCAGATGAGAGTCAAGAGCCTTTAAACTTTCCTTTTCACGGCCGTTAACCAATTTCGCAGTCTTGACGCAAGCATAATTCAATCAAGCCATTACGACCAATCTTTGAAACCGTCGATTTGGGACCGGTACGCTGTCAGCCATTCTAAAAGTTCTCCTCAAAGTAATTTCCCAGCTTGTGCAAAGCTTCCTTCAACAACGCCGTGCTACACTCTCACCCGAACCGCATCTGTCCCTCAAACACCACGCCATCACCAAAGCAAGCCAACGCAGGCATAACCAGAACACTCGTTTGTTTCAGATCTCCAGGCATAACTCGTCGTCCTTCACCAGCTTAGACCCAATCATCGCCGTGGTTCACGCCGTGGGCTTGATAACCCAGAAGTAGTTCTCTGAGTGTTTGTTGATGAAGGCCTCGACCAGAGCCAGGTTCATCCGCGCAAGCTCCAAGTTTCTCTTTAGCAGACTCGGTCTGAAGGCGTCCGACAGGGCGTACGCGGCCACTCTGTCGTCAATCCGGGAGACGCTGATGGTGGTGTAGTTGCGGGCGCTCTTGATAGCGTCGATAATGCTCTGACTCTGGACGCGATCCAGCCTAAGCGGATCTCAGCCAGGGAGAACGCCTTGGACATGCTGCAGGTCGATACTGTTTCCTCGTACAGGAGAGACAGGATGAATGGGGGCGCAGACTCTCCGGCGGGCAGGCTATGGAAGAGGAGGCGGTAGACTTGGCCTGCCATGAGGATGTCTCTTGCCCTTGGGAACTCGACGATGTCGAGCAGGACGGACTTTGGAGTTGTGGCTCCCGTGGGATTGTTCGTGTTATTGATGATGATCATCTTCTGTGCGTTGGTTCCAACTTCCAAGTCACCTCGAGTAATGATTGGCTTCGCACCCCTTTGTGTTGTCTTTGACGAGGCTCTCGAGTTCCTTCACGTCCGGGATGTACTGATTCTCAGCCTTCAACCTCCAAAGGCTGACGTCGGCTCCCAGACTCAATGGAACATCGTACAGCTCCTGGTATGTTGGATACATACATACGTAATCATCTGGCCCAACGAGGGTGTACAGAAGGAGGAAGTTGGCCATGATGGCGCCTTGCGTGACGATGACCTGGCCGCTGCGGAGAGGGGCCCCTGAGACGTTGTTCTGGTACATATTGGCGGTGTTCTGCCGGACCTCCTCAGAGCTGTAGATGGATCCTTACGTGAGCCTTTGCTTGGCGACCATGTTGAAGATAACAAGACAATCAATGCAAAGCGGTTCGAAACACACTCCACGCTGTATCCACCAGTATCGGGATTTCTGCGATACATATCAAGACATTCTATGCCATGATGCGCCAGACCTCATCAAACATGTATTCGGGCTCCTGTAGCATCAAGTGTCATTCAGTAGTAGTACGTCGTCGGCCAACGCGTTGGAGCATAGCGCGCCAGCATTACCAGCCAGCGCGGCTGCCGGGATGTTCAACAGTCATGTTCAGCCTGACATCGGCAATATTCTGCATCTGAACCGCTGTGCACACGCATGTTAATGAGTCGCTCATGAACAACACTAACGGCCTTGACGCAATGATTCACATACAAGTATTACTTCAAACGGACTTTGCGCCAGGGAGACGTGTTGTAGGAGGGGACCTTGGTTCCAGAGATAGGCCGTAATACATATAAGTAAAGTGACATTATCTCTAAAAGTAGGGCAAGACAGGCTATTCTCAACCTAGCTAAGTGGGGTTCTAAAAATCGCTCCGCCTGATCAGGAAATCACTGCAATTTCAACCAACCTGGAGGGCTGACGAACGAAGGGATCTCTAGTTTGACCAGATTTCAGGCTCGCTGAACGTGATAGTGGCATTCTCCAGCTTGATTCCAACATTGAGGCGCACTAAACCCGGCCAGAAGTTGGGGAAATACTCGTCACCCACGGCATTTGTGTCTTTGCCGTCCTCTACATCTCCGTCTCCCTGGTCCAAATCGAAGATACCCAAAGACGCTTTGTCAGTGACTTGGCCCGGCACAGTAGCCGCCCAGTGATCTGTCCCAGCCAGCTCGTCGTGGATGCTGTTCGCCGATGGCAAAGGCGGCTGGGCTAAAGTTGCATTGATGCCGAGAATCTTGTACAGATCAGTACTGAAGGGTAGCCCTTTAACCAAGTCTGGCTCGAACGTGGCCTTGAACCATGGCTTTTCCGCAGGACTGGACTCGCTCGGGTCACCAGTCGTATCGTAAGGGTAGACCTTGACTGTTGTTTCCCCGTTGTCGCCCTCTGTCCAGTCGAATCGGGCCAAATGCTTGGGAATGTTCCAATCTGTCTTTTTTCAGTCGCCTACGCCACATACACCGGCAAATTTTTTCATCATGGTCAACTTACTCTTTCTTCCGTTCCAGCACGTATACTTCTGGCTGACGTAGATTCTGCTGACCCTCACATTCTTCTGCTCCTCAGTGACACCGGAAGCACTCGTGTGGTTGTACTTGAAGAACCCAGGTACGATCAAAAGTTCGTCATAAGGACCGACAGGGCTCTCCGTGTATCGAATGATTTGAATCATTCCAAGGATACCTAGGTATTCGCCCTCTACAGCTGAGGCATATTGTCGCTCCAAGGGCGGGAAACCCTTCGTCGGTAATTTGTTTGATATAGGAACCAAAGTGACGGAGTATACGGTGGCTTTCAGTGTCCACGGCGCGGGCACGAGTTCGATTGGAGCCGCTGACTCGTTATCCCACTGGGCCACGGACAGCCCTACGAAGTTGGCAAGCAGACTTGTGATACCAAGTCTCATGTTGACGACTGGGTGCAGCAATTCAGCAATGCACTAACGATATGCTTAATAGGCCAGAAATAATTCACTGGCAGGACTATTCGGGATTCAAACTCGCACAGGCATGTAAGAAATTTTAGTCCGCTGTTGCTGACGACTTGCGAAGCTGGATTGCCAACTTGCATGGACCGAGATTCTTTGGAAGCCCTCCTGTAGTGTCGGCAGGCAGAGTAACAGGTCCTTTTAAGGAAAACCCGTCGGTATCTGCCCTCAAACCCCAAGCTTGTTGCGGAAAATTCAAATATGATTATGTCGATCGTTATCTTTTTATTTGTTGTTGATCCCAGAATCCACTTAGCCCGCCCATCCACACGCTGCGTATCTGAAAGCCCATTCGCTAAGGATTCCTCACCCTGCGCTCTTGGCCCTGTCGAGCCTTGCGTGTCCTCCATACTACCCTCTGCCTGTGCCCAATTGGCGGTGAAGTGGAAAGTAGGGTTGCAGCGGGTTACAGGGGACTATGGAATCCGTATTCGAAATGGTAATGTACTACGCAGTACGGCAAAACAATGGGACGTAAGAGTGTTGAATCGAGGCATGACGGAGAAAGCGAATGCGGAGAGACGACCAGAGTCCCACGTCCGTTATCTAGCCGCGTCAACTCTCGTGTTATACAGAAGAAATGACAGACAAGTTCGGGAAGGATCGAGGCTCCGTTGGGTCGAAAGAAAGAAAACCTGACGATGGTGTCTCAATCTTATCCCATCAACTGCTAACTAACGCCAAAAACACCTGCACTATTAAAGTACCCTCTTTTATCCCAAATCATCAACTTTGTAAATTTCTAATTGGGCTAAAATTGAAGCTACTCATATGCACTGGACTACTCCTCATGTACGTACTTACTGGCGTTGGTTAGCAGTTGATGTTACATGAACAAAGGAAACCTGCAGGTATTATCTGTTTGCTTCAAACTTTTGTTTCGTTTGACTAGATCTGGTTGAGAAGCTTCCGTACTAGACACGATGTAATCACTCAAGTCTGATGATAATTGTTGCTATTATCGTCAAGATGCGGGTCATGCGGCTTCTTCTTATCCCTTCAGTTCCAGCGTTGCCATTGTCATCTTCCATTCTGAGTCCTATCACAAGCAACCCCTAGACCATTGGAGACGATCTCGTTCAGACAACACTCGGAAGTCTCACGGGCACACTCGGTGTCGACTAGGCTTATTTCTGTGTCGTCGTTGGAGGCGGTACAGCCGGCAACACAGTCGCCTTTCGGCTGGATTAGGCAGGAAACACGTCTGAAATGAACGGAATAGTCGAACCAAATTAGTTGCACACAATTGGTTCTCCAGACAGTACATTTGTGGAGTCTGTCGAGCGAGAGAATGATTCCATACTGGAACTGCTACAAGAATCTTAACAGACGAAGACATTGGGAAGGCGTTGGAAATCGCCTGCGAGGAGGGTTCAGCCTCTGTGGCTGGAGATTCTTGGGGGGCATGAGTAGCCTCACCTGGCGACAGAGACGAAGTTGTGAACTGAGGTGTGTGCGGGGCCACTGGTCTCTTTGCGGACAGCAAGACATCGCCTCCCACCAGGATTATTCACATTTACACTGTCCCAAAAGGCTGCTTCTCGGTTGATAAGTTGGTATTATGAAACTTTGTTAGCCTCAACTGGCAAGGAGCTAGAAGCCCCCTCTGCAGAATACCTCTATACTGCTTCTGGCCAGGTCTATCTCAGATGACGCCTTGTTCCACGAAGACTGAATGTGGTTGTGCCGCCACTTTTCAATCCAACGCTGGCTTTGATCGCCAAAGTCCCTGAGTCATGCGGAAAATACGTGTCAAATACGAATAGAACTGCACAAAATCATAAGTGTGCCAGTTGTTGATGTGGGCTGCTCGATAGGCGCCACTTCATGCCGAAAGGCAACGGATCCCGCTAAAATCTAGCAGCAAAACATGTCAGATACTGGAGTATTCTGATTAGACCATAAGTTGCAAGCCATCTCGTAATTTGATCCTCGAAACTTTCGTGAAGCAGTGTCAAAAGCTTGCAGATACGGTAGTCTGTTTCCTGCCACAACCCCTCTTTCCGGCGGGAAAGCACTCACGAGATCAATTGGCTTTTTTGTGCCAACAGAGGTTCATGTATGAAGTCACAGAAATGGCAATTACTGACGTATGTGGTCAGTCCAAAAGGTGACAGAGCCATCGGCAAACTGCCGCACCTCCGATGAAGGTTTCCCTGATGCCGAGTGACTGGGAGGGACGCCATCCGATTTTCAGTCTGCCAAGAACGAGATGTCCAATATACGTCCTGGTAAGAAGTTGTCGCCGATTATGTTTTCGATTAAAATTTACTAGTCAAATTGTTTCAATGTAAGTTACGGGAAGAGGCGAATATTGACAGCCTACGATCATGGGGGACCCCGCGACGGCGAAACCCCCGACGATTAGATCTGAACCACA
This sequence comes from Colletotrichum sansevieriae, assembly GCA_026260285.1. Classification (NCBI taxonomy): domain Eukaryota; kingdom Fungi; phylum Ascomycota; class Sordariomycetes; order Glomerellales; family Glomerellaceae; genus Colletotrichum; species Colletotrichum sansevieriae. The sequence continues at coordinate 64,593 of JAOQIF010000124.1, forward strand.
TCAGACGGTTAGCAAATGTCCGTTCTCTTGGCCCACACCCAGTCTAAAGCCATGCGAAACCTTAACACGCTTCTGGGCGTTCCTGAAGACCTTGTGGGAAACATCAATGCGCTCTATACTCAGGAACCTCTTCGGCGAATCCACCGAGCTATTGAGCCCAGCCTTCTTCCCGCGGGGCCCCAGGTAACCATCGCGATACCTTGACGGACTCAATAAATAATGGTCGGCTTGACCCGCCCCCGGACTCCCATCATGTTAGACGAACACCAAGGCTTCTGCTCGAGTCGAGAGTCAGGAGAAAGCAGCGAGTCATTGCTTCCATCACAGCACAACATGGCCAAAACCGCAGCCGACGAGACGTACGTTTTCTGGAGTGTTATGTCTTGATTGTACCTAACAAGCGTTCAACCTTCAGGCCGGATGCGAACGCAGGTCCTGATGGGATCAAGGTCTCCCACCATGAGTCTCAACACCACGGCCACGTCGACAAATCCGCCGCGGAGTGAGTTCTCAATGTCATGAAGACCTCGTATGACCTAGTCTAACCGCTCTCTTCGAATACAGAGTCAGAAATCCGTTGGTCGGAATTCCCAAGCACAGGTTGATGAGCGAGGCTGCTCACTTCGCCGCCCTCAATGGCTTGGAGAGCGAGATGGAATACTTCCGGAAGGGCGCATTGGCTGCCCAGAATCCTGAAGCCTTCCACCTCATCGAGGAGCTCACGCCGGAGGACCGCGCCGTGCTACAAAACGAGAAGGATAAACGATGGAGTCACCCGTGGGCGCTCTTCCTGACGATCTTCATGAACTCAATCGGCGCTGCGATCCAGGGCTGGGACCAGACCGGTACCAACGGCGCCAATCTTTCCTTTCCTCAAGCGTTCGGAATAGCAGACAAGGGCATAGAGTGTTTGGAGGCCGGCACCTGCGAGAGGAATGCATGGATCATAGGTGCCATCAACAGTTCCCCTTACATGGCGATCTGTCTCTTGTGAGTTCGCTTCCAAGCAACATTGACGAGATTGGAACTGACCGGGGTGCTATTCAGTGCTTGTTGGCTCTCAGACCCCCTCAACGATTGGATTGGCAGACGAGGTGCCATTTTCGTCGGTGGTATCTTCAGCGTCGTTGCGCCCATCGGGCAGGCGTTTTGTCAAAGTTGGCCCCAGATTCTGGCATGTCGAATCCTTCTTGGCGTTGGCATGGGATTGAAGGAAGTCACGGTGCCAGTCTTCTCAGCCGAAAACGCCCCTGCTAGCATCCGGGGCGCTTTGGTCATGTCGTGGCAGCTTTTCGTTGCATTCGGCATCATGCTAGGTTTCAGTGCCAACCTTGCCGTTGCTGACACCGGCGCCCTTGCTTGGAGACTCCAGCTTGGATCGGCTATGATCCCGGCTATCCCGCTTGTCCTCGGCATCTACTTCACTCCAGAATCACCCCGATGGCTCCTGAAGAAGGGGAAGTATGCCAAAGCCCACCGTTCGCTGATGAGGCTTCGTGGAAACGGGCTACTCGCTGCTCGCGATTTGTACTACATTCATCGCCAGATCGAACAAGAAAAGGAAATCGTCATAGCGAAGGGATTCGATAAGGGCAACTTTTTTACCAGGTGCTACGAGCTCTTTAGTGTTCCGCGTAACCGTCGCGCGGTCCAAGCATCTGGAATCATCATGGCAGCTCAACAGTTTTGTGGTAGTAAGTTTTTGCCTCGTCCAGACTTTCATTACCCAGTTCTAATGATCACTCATTAAGTCAACATCATGTCCTTTTACTCGTCGACCATCTTTGAGGAAGCCGGAGCCAGTCCAAAGACCGCTCTGCTGGCTTCTTGGGGATTCGGAATGGCAATGTTTGTCTTTGCCATTCCAGCCTTGTGGACAATCGACACGTGGGGTCGAAGGACTCTTCTCCTCTCAACGTTTCCTAACATGGCCTGGACGCTGCTGTTTGCCGGCATGGCCTTTTACATTCCCAAGTCGAGTCCAGCGCACTTGGGTGTCATCGCCGCCTTCACCTACATTTTTGCCGCTTTTTATGGCCCTGGAGAGGGGCCTTGTGCGTTCGTCTACTCGGCAGAGGTCTTTCCGCTGTCCCACCGCGAAGTTGGCATGTCCTGGGCTGTGGCTACCAATAACTTCTGGGCTGTCATTGTGGCTCTCACCTGGCCATCGATGCTGAAGGCCTTGGGGCCGCAACTTGGCTTCACATTCTTTGCCTGTTCCAACCTGGTATGCTTGGTTCTGATTTTTCTCTTCATGCCGGAGACCAAGCAGAGGTCACTGGAGGAGCTGGACGATGTCTTTAGCGTCACAACTCGGCGCCATGCATCGTACCAGTTGTGTGAGGTTTTGCCCTGGTGGTTCAGACGATACATCTTGCGACGGAAGGACGTTGCCGAGCCACAACTGTACCATTTCGAGATGGTGGAGAACAGCGTCGAGACCGGCGCAGCTCGCTGAGCACAGCACATAGATGCATTTCGACGCTGAGATATACGTCGATCAGCTGGTTGTCAAATGGCGAGGACCTGTTTTCCAAGTCGGACTTTAGACTATCAGACACTTTTCAACGCTTGCATCACAGAACACAGTTGGTCTTTGGATTTGACATAGACAAATATTACGCTTTTTTTCCTTGAAAAGGAGTCGTGCTCTCCCGGCTGAATTTGCACATGGGCTTGCTTTAAAGAGTGCTCAGAGTTTCCCACGCTGAATTCCTGGTGCTAAATTTAACGATATGCTAAATGTTCCGATGTACTGCGGCGGCCTTCTCAAAACAGGGTCCTTCCATGTCATAAGGGAAGATCGTCGGTTGGTGCTGCCTGTACCAAGTCGCTCATGGCTTGATAATCCGCATGTAGCCACGACTCGCTCCATTTCTCTGCGACGCCCATCCTCACGGCGTCGTTCGCAGCAAGATCCGTCACAAACGTTGGACTGCAGGGCACGAGATTTGCAGGGAAGGTTATGATTCGTGGCTCATGTCAATTAAACCATTCTTGATTTACCCAAAATTCTCGAGAGTATGAGGGCCGCTCGACCCGCGATCGGCTCGACTACTGCCATTGCTTTCAACGTCTTCTGAGAATCCTCAACCTGCCCTCGCCAGGTCACAGCTGATTGGTGATGAAGATCGTAGATGAGACATGTCACGCTCACAAACTCGGACGTTCCGAGCCAATGCAACGTGTACCAAAGCAGAGCGCCGGGGCAGCAGTGGCTGGACGAGCAGGAAACTGACGATAGATTGCGTGCAATCTTGAGCTGCTGCTATACAGCGGCCAACCAAGTCGCTGAAGCCACTTGTGTCTAATGCTTGACGTTGCTGCAGAGCGTTGAGAAGGAACGGCCTGGCCAATACAATCCTAAGATGTTGCGAGCGCCAAAGAAGCACCATTCGCAGTATGTCGAACGATGCGTAGTCGTTGGCTGGTGCTTGTTTGATGAAGATGGGAAGAGATTCCTGCCATGAGACAACGCGGTCGTTCAGCGCCAACATGTCGGCTATCAGTGGGAGGCGTCGTTCCAGCAGCTTGTCATTAGCTTCATTGCTAAAACGGGTCAGTTTGCACTGCCGTATAAGGGACGTCGTTACTGTTGGGCACTCCCGAGCTTCTCCGAGGCTTTCGTTATCCTCTGCGAGGTCCGAATCGTCTAGATTCAACGGCAATCTGACGTTGCCTCCCGCCAATACCAGAGGAGATCTTACAAAGGTGAGGCGCGCTCCGGAATCGAAAATGAATAGAGTCCACCAAGACGCGACGGCAGATCTCCATAGTGAAGGGCGTGATCGATAAATCAGAGAATTCTCTGTGCAGTCCAAGACTCAAGGCCATGTTCATGGCGATTCCGAGGAAGGTAAACCCACTACTGGGCTTGTTGCGCTTTGGCAGGTAGTTGGCCATGAGAAGGAAAGCCTGGGCGAGATGGATCGACCACCTATGTAGAAGGTTGAATTACAAGGCGGACCGCGCTAGGTCAAAGAAATGCACATCGGCCCTACTTGAGCTTTCTAGGCCCGTGAAAGCACCCATGGCTGGAACCATGTTGTATTCTTAGAACTGGCCAAAAGCCGTCTTTGTGTTTTGGTATCGCGCCTACATCCCGGCTCAGATGTGCGTCAGCCCAGGCATCAATTTTCTTAGGACACGGAGGCCAACTTACCCATGAATTGGGCTCGAAAGAAGCCTTCATGGAGTAGTGGGCACGCATGGTGGAAATGTTTGAAGTACCAGTTTAGGCATTGACTCCGAAACGCATTTGATCCTATTCGTGCTTATGGGTCTGAGGAGCCAAGAGTGTAGATGGGATGGGGGACGGAGGAGAAGTCAAGGACGACGGAATGTAGGTGGCTTAACAAAGCATTGCCTGATTGTGGCCCCATATAGCAAGATGCTCTAGTTTGAAGCGATAGAGACACAATGCCGTCGGTAAGGACGCTCTGGTCCAAGGCCTCGTCCCACTCCAAGGCATCAATGGTGTCAAGCTCAAGTTCTGGCAACGGAGGAAGTGGAACCTCCCGACCATCCGCATTTGGAGGCTTTGGTGTTTGGCTGATGTTGCTACTTTAGACAGTGCTGCTAGTTGATGTAGATCAATAACGTGGCAGATGGCCGTTGTCTTCAGTCGCTGTTGTTTCGATGGCGTGTGATAGGTCGATGTTGGGGAGAAACCGACTCCATGCATCTTCAAGGCTCTGTACGTGGTTTTCTGACTGACGCAGCAGCCTACCGCCTTACTTCTAGAGCATTGCTGACAGAGGTTGTGACCGGAGCACCGGACCTTGCGCCGTTAACAGACATCGCAGGCTTTGTGGCCACCATCTCGAGGTTTGCTCTCGACGCGCCCCGGAGAAGGCTGCGTCAGACTGCTGGGGGGTCTCAGGAGCGACGGGCTCCATGATGAATGGGCAGAGCACTCTGGTATTATCCGACCAAAACCCGGGCGTTGGCTTTGTGCTAGCCCTCGGGCGAAGAAAACCGTGAAAAGGATGGTAAATGTCCGACGAAGGTTGCGTTACGGCTGAAGGGGGGGTATCGCCCGATGTTGTTTAACGAGTAAGAAGGGGCTTTTTGTGGAGTCGTACCGCGTCGAGATCGCCCAATGACTAGCAGCTTGCACATTGATAAGACGACGAATTGCCGTCGTTAGTCTGGTAAGAGCCTTGCCACACAGGACCGATGAAGAGTGAAGCTGTCTGATTTGTATGTAGAGTCTTAACTACTAGCTCCCGGTTTTCAAAATAAACGTACTCAAATCTCATATTTTTTCAAGCACGTTCCTAGGCCGTCAACTGCTCATAGAATGTCATAAAATCAAATCCATGGTGCGCATACAAAGCCCCGGAATATGAATTCATAGTATCCAAGATGTGATATGATAAGGCATCTTACACCACTAAACCAGGTTTCCTACGTGTAAATCATGCCTCCATTGGCACATACAGTGTCCCCTGTTACCCATCTTGACCGCTCCTCACACAAAAACACAACGATATCCGCGACGTCCCGTTCTGTTCCGCACCGTGGCTCGGCGGGGACCTTCTTGTTTTGCTCTTCCATGCGGGCAAGATGCACGGGTCCTGCGGCGCGGTACATGTCTGTGTCTACAGGCCCTGGATTTACGCAGTTGACGGTCACGCCATACTTGTGACCCAGCTCTGTGGCCCAAACTCGAGTGAGCCCTTCAACCGCAGCTTTGGACGCAGCGTACACGGATTGCGTGGAGTATCCTCCTCTGGAAGATATCGAAGAGAGATTGACGATGCGTCCGCCGCGGTTGATATGCGGCAATACAGCCTGCGTCATGAAGATGACGGCCCTGACGTTGACCGTCATCAGACGGTCGTAGTCCTCCACTGTGACCTCTTCCAGAGGAGCATTTCCGCCGAGACCGGCGTTATTTACAAGAATATCGATCTTCTCGGTCTGGAATTCCTTGAGAGCTAAGTCGACGATCATCTTGGGAGCTTCCAAAGACGCCATGTCCACCTTGACACAAACTGCACGAGAACCGAGGCTCTTGACTTCCTCTACTAGACTGAGCGCCGCAGTTTCCGATGAGGGGGATACGTAGTTGAAGGCAACCTGCAGAGGCCAGAGATGTGAGCCTTAGCCATCCAAATGGGGTTTTCTTTCCGGACTGAAGGGATCCCCAAGAAGGCCTTGCAGCAGGGCGGCTACCCCGGATACCACCGCCAAGAGGATCAACGTTGCAGAGATAGAGTTGGGTTCAGGGGAACATACATTCGCGCCTTCTTTAGCAAGGGCCCGCACAATTCCGGCCCCGATTCCTCGGGCTGCACCGGTGACAATCGCAATCTTTCCCTGGAGAGACATGACCTAAACGTCTTGCCGTGGTTTTGGGTTTTCTTCAAAGGCGTTCGCCGAGGGATAGAGGGAGAAACGATGAAAACAGGCTCAGATTCGGGGCAAAGAATCACCACTACAGGACTTGCTTGGTTGAATTTCGTAAGAACCTTTGGACAAGATTTGAGGTCTGCGTTTTATTCCATAGCTCTCGTCTCGGCCGCGCGGAGTCACTACAGGCGGGCGGGGAAACAACCGAGACGCGGTACGTCGCGGAGAAACCGCCGAGCGCCAATGCGGCGCATGAGTGTGGGGTAACGGCGATTTGACCGAGACCCTAACGTCACTTACTTGCTCCCGCGCAGGACTCTATTAGAGCCACATTGTTGAGGTTGGATGTCTATTGTTCTCGGAGGGGTTATGAGGGGTAAAGGAATCCGATGTCATGTCACGAGAGCACGCCGAGCCTGTGCGAGGACAGCCCCTCTCCGAGACGGAGGGTTTGATATAACTGTCGAGCTCCTTCATCCCTGAATTGGTCCTGCTCTGCTGCTTTCGTTTCTCTCGTCTTCTTACTCAGCCCTCTCTTGCCTTTTTCTAGCCGGCACTAGATCTTCGATCCCCGCATTTCGACGTAGTGACCTGGGTTCTTAACACGTCGACAAAATGGCAGAATCTAACGCGGCCGAAGTCCTTGGTCGGAAGCCCGAGAACCTTGCCGTCTACACCAATCCGGACCACGAACTTTACCTCAAGCGAATTGAGGTTCCCACACCAGGCGAGGGAGACTGTCTCGTTCACGTCCGTGCCACTGGAATTTGCGGCTCCGATGTTCACTTCTGGAAAGCTGGCCACATCGGAGAGATGGTCGTCACCGGAGAGAACGGTCTCGGCCACGAAAGCGCGGGAGTCGTCGTCGCAGTCGGCCCCAACACGACCAAGTTCAAGGTGGGCGACAGAGTGGCCTTGGAATGTGGCGTCCCGTGTTTCAAGCCGGGCTGCTTCTTCTGCCGCACGGGGCGATACAACGCCTGCCCCGACGTCGTGTTCTTTTCGACGCCTCCTTACCACGGGACTCTCACGCGCTACCATGTGCATCCGGAGGATTGGCTTCACAAGATCCCCGATACCATCTCTTTCGAGGAAGGGTCCCTTTTGGAGCCGCTGTCTGTAGCCTTGACGGGCATTGAACGGTCCAACGTTCGCCTGGGCGACCCGGTTCTCATCTGCGGTGCCGGGCCCATCGGCATCGCCACCTTGATGGCGGCCGGCGCGGCCGGCGCCAACCCAATCGTCATCACGGACATCAACGCGAGCAGACTGCAGGTTGCGAAGAAAGCGGTTCCGAGAGTCCGAACCGTGCTCGTTGCCCCAGGCAAAGACTCGCAGGCAGTCGCTGCAGATGTCAAGATTGCACTCGGACAGGAGGCCAAAATGGTGTTGGAATGCACCGGCGTCGAGTCGAGTGTCATCACTGGTATCTACGTATGTTCCCTATCAAATGCTACACTCTTGTTCAACACTAATTGGGTTTTGTAAGGCATGCCGTTTTGGTGGCATGGTCTTCGTGATAGGCTGCGGAAAGGATTTTGCGACAATCCCGTTCATGTACATGGCCGGCAAGGAGATCGACCTGCGATTCCAATTCAGATACCGCGATATTTATCCCCGAGCCATCGGCCTTGTCTCGGAAGGAATCATCGACCTGAAGCCCTTGGTCACTCACAGGTTCACCCTTGAAGAGGGAGAGAAGGCGTTCAAGACGGCTTCGGATCCCACTGCAATGGCTTTGAAGGTTCAGGTCATCGATGACTGATTGACGAATGCAGCGCTCTTGTGGACAAATAATCATATGAATACTATCAACGATGACGCAGCATAAGTTGGAAGACTCGCTGGGTGGCGGTTGAGGGCGTTAAAAGGGGTTGGATCTGGAAAATTGACGGGGCTCGCGGTCTTTGAAGCCGATTGAGGATGGGAGATGAACGAGACGCATGACAAATCGATAGGGTTGTTAGGTGTTCCATTACTATGTCTTACAGCGTTGACAATGAACTCATGATGAGGCGGCTCTTTGGTGCCGTTTCATCCTACCTTGTGTCCTCAGAATGCAATTAGAACGTATGAACGTCGTGGGATCATTGACGCTTGATGTTGGCTCATTTCTCATGCCTCTGAATATAAGGGGAGGAAAGCTTTTCTCCCACATTATACACCAAGCTTGTCATTTCAATCCAAAACAGCCCTTTTACCCAGCCGCTCCATGGCACTTCTCACTGTGTTTGTATCGCAGTGAGAGTCACTGCGCTGCTTCCAACTTTCTTCCAGAACTAGTAGCACCGTATTACAATTAGTAAATCCCATTACAGAACATTTGAGAAAACCCTCCAACAAATCCCTGACGAACGGCTGTTGACATTTCGACGCGACGGCGCCGGCCGCACCTCGCAATGACGTTCTTTTTGGTACACATTGCAGAGCTTGGGTTACTTGAACCACGGCCATATAGACCTCCTCGTTCTTATGCTGCATCTCCTGTGTCGCAGAAAGAACCCGTAACTGGACAAGGGCGGATGTCGCATAGACGCGGGTGACAGCTTGGCATAGAAGTCCTGCTGGGGCCTATCATTTGTCAGTGTTTTTGTGCAGAGTATCAACAAAAGAGATCCCACGAACCTCTTCCTCACTGGCATCCAATACTGCGATGCCGTCGCGGATTTTACGCGTGATATTCAATATTTCTCGAATGACGGCATCCCCCTTCATCTCATGGGGTTGAGTCTCTAGCCATGCAACATCGCCAAGAGGTAAGAGGGCCCAATTCTGGCATCCCATTACACGAGAAACATCAAGATCGTCTAAAGCCAACTACTCTCGATACGGTAGCTTGAGGGCTTTAGCAGTCGCAACACAGGATACCAGTTCGAACTATAGTATCTGTGCCATATGGAACCTCATGGCAGCATCAATCATCCGTTGCATACCAGGCTCGGTCTTGGGCGATCTAAAACCCGAGCCATCGGGTACGATTTGACTTATTACCGAAACGAGAGCATTCAAGTGTGGCTCTCACTTAGATGTTCCTCCTTGAAAGACCTGGAAACGTCAGCTTTCGGAGGATAAACTTGGGCGCATTGTCAGTACTTCTAAGCGAATCAAGAAGGCTCCGCAGATGAGGAATTCGACCTGATATTCCGGGGACACGAAAATTTGTCCGTCTCACAATGGCTGAGAACTTGCCGGAGTTCTTGCACGGCGTTCGTGTGATACCGGATAAGAGCAAATCAACATCAGCCGCAGTGCTGTTCATGAGTGGGTAACTGAGAAAATCTTGGCGAAAAGATCATCCATCATCGCCGCAGCGACAGCGGAAATGGAGCATCGGCTGGATATGGTGAATGCATGGATCGAGGGAGAAGATTTGCTGGAATGGTTGAGACCAGGCAGTGGCGTTGTGTATTTTCCACATATGAAGAACTAGCCCGTTGGAGGAACGGCGCAGTTTTATGAGAAGTTACTGAAGAATTGTTATACACATGTTGGGCCCGGCGCTGGTTCGAGATGCCCGATACGTATTTTAGAGTAGGCTTTGGATGGCATACAAGATATGAACTCATGAACTCATATTAAGATTAGGCGCCAATTGAATGCGTCTCGCCAATACCGTAAGACACCAATGTTTTACCCTTCGCTTTTAACTAGTCCTTGATAAATGTGTTGAGATTCTGGCGTGCAGGTTTGAAAGATGGGTATAACTATAGCGAAAGAAAGCTCCAAGTCCAGTTTCTCAAAAATATCCGTCTCGATGAATTACAAAAATGACAACGAAGAACAGAATCACTTGGAGGTAAGCGATGTGTCTCGCATTGTAGACTGTGTGAATTAACACTCGGTCCTATGGACGAAGTCTTTTGATGGTGTAAAATTGATGCAAATCAATTGCCAATCTCTTGAATCTTGAATACATGATTAAATCAGACAAAGCAAAGAATTAAACTCTGTGCAATCCGTAATCCTCCGAATCCAATGTTTCCTTATGCCATGTCGATACTTCCATTATACTCATCAGTTGGCAAATGATCACTTCGGCTGAAGCTGGTCGCTTAGGCAGTCTTGCGCTCCTTGCGGAAGTGCTCTCTAGCCTTCTCGCGGGCTCGGCCGAGCTCAGGGCTGGCGCAGAAGACGTAGTTGTCAAGACCCCTTCTGCAGTACACGTTGTCGCGGTCTGGGGAAGGTGTTAGATACGATGCTCCATGCAAATCAGTGACAACCTTACCAAAAGTAACAATCTGTTCCTCGCTCGCAGCGCAGAAAGCAATGTCTCCGTTCTTGCAGTTGGGGGCATCACGGGTACGGCCGCGGCGGTCGTCATCGTCATCACGATCGCGGTCGCGGTCGCGGTCGCCATCCCGGTCACCGCGGCGATCGTCATCATCACGGTCGCGGTCTCCCTCATACTCGCCACGACGGCGGCGGCACTCGCGGTCACGACGGTCACGATCGCCATCCCTATCCCTCTGTGCGAGTGATGTCAGTGACTACTCCCATGAGTTGAAGCCAATGGATGTACTCACTTCCCGTCTTCGGTAGCATTCGCAGCGGCGTCTGGAAATGTCCCAGTACTCATCCAACTCGCACTCCTCAATGCGGCGCCACTCCTCGGCGATCTGCCTGGCGAACTCGCGCTGCTCGCGGTAGGCGCAGAAGATTCTGTTGACCCGGTCTCTGCGGCAGTAGCGGCTGCCCTCGTCTGAGAATCCTGTTAGATGTGTGTCGTGGGGGCTTTCTGGGCAGATTGCGGTTGTCATACCGTAGCGAGAGTACTCGTTGATGCCTCTACCGCAGTAGAGCTCGTCTCTTTCGGAGCGGCATTCGCCGCGGCGGAAGAGTTCGTAACGACCACGGTCGCGGTCGCGGTCACGGTCGCGGTCCGCGGGCTCAGCCGGCATGGCCGAGACGGATGAGAAAGCCGCAAGAGCAGCGACGAATATGGTAGAATAAAGCATTTGATATATGATGTAGAGGGGTGCGAATCACTGCCGAAGACAGATGGGCATGTGGGTATGCTGTGCTGATCGAAGATTGCTTGCGTGTGCTGCCTGATGTGAGAAAAGAAAAGACTGAATAACAGGAAGAAGAGGGCATCTTTTATAGGTCAAAAAAGAAACAAGAAACTGCTTGATGGAAGACTTGATTCGATCCAGAATCGGTTGCCAAGAAAGCTTTCTCTGCAAGTTGTGATTGCGATGACTGGCTGGCCATATTCGGCAACATACTCAAAAGGTTGTTCAGCGAGCCAGAACTCGAGGATGTGAGCTCTTGCCGACGTATCCGCTACCTCTCCTGAGAGGTTTCCAACCAAACACGAGAGCCACGTCGTTGGCTTTGTTGCGACAGCTCTCACCTTGTTTCTTCCTAATCAGACGACATGTTTTAGAATCAAGGTGTGGCCCCTGGGACCCATCTGTTGCTGTCAGCTTCTCGCATGAAGGTCTCCGTGACGCCTTTCCGGAGCAGAAAACTGACGGTAAGCCCAATGAAGGCTTCACTGGTACGCTGAAGGGGTGGTAGTGTTGGTGCAAACTAGCCTAGGATTCCCTGCCAGTCGGGCGAGTGTCCTTGGGTTCATAGCTTACTTGATAGAAAAGGTGGTGTGCTGCTCAACTCAAAAGTCCTCTTCGTTGAGAGAGCAACTGACTGGAGTTCGCTCGCAGTGGGTTGCTAGTCTCTTAGCCTGATTGGATGCGAAGCTCTATCTGTGAGCAAAAGAGGGTGTCTCGCTTTCCTAATTCGCTCGGGTCTTCATGGAACGGTGTTCTTGGCGATATGCTGCTCCTCCTATTCAGAGTATGCAGCTATGCAGCTCTAGCATCCCGAAGCTTACAGCTCTTGATTTCATGTACCTTCTGAGATCGGAGCTGTGGTAAGTTTGCATTTGTTGCACAATTGCTGAGATTTCACGCCTCCCGCCACCTAGTCAAAGCGTGGTCTAAGAAAACGCTGGTCCGTGGTTGCACCAATGCTGCTCGGGAACAACGCCGCCAACTTTCCGACGAATGCAATCATCGATGGTGTCTAGAATGAGAAATCACACTCCAATCTGAGTAACTTGCATTGTACGGCTACGTCACTAACCGGGCCAGAAGTGAATCACAATTATGGCGGCACTCAGTGGCTGAGAGTTGAGCCGACTTCTGCGTTCCCGCCCATACTACCGACGTGTTGAAGCAGAGGTGGTTCTTCCATTCGGAAAAATCGTAGGTTTTGCTAGTTGAAGCTTCCATCTCCCCGAAATGCCAATCGCAAATAAACTTTTGCGTCGGGCCACTTACCATCGAGTTCCCATGTGCTTGGGTGAGCAACTCAGGAACCGCCGTCTGGTATAAGCTTCTACTTCGGGCAAGTTGTTTTAAAAGATGGCTTCCTGGTTGTAAATCGCATTCTTTATTTGATTGTAAATTACTCCTGTATCTTGTAGATTTTATTTCGATATTTCAGACCTCTGTGTATCCACGCAGCACGCACATATATAGCCACAGCCACGAAGATGCGTCTCATCAACTTGAACTCGCAAGCGAAGATGTCCTGTAGTCATTTTTCGGAATACCGGACATGGGGAAAACAAGACACGTAACGGCCTGAACGGTCGGAGTCGTTCCCCAGTCCGAACTCTATCTCCTCCGCAGTGAGCATGAGTGAAGTGTGCTCGTGCGTCGCGCACCGTCACTTGACGAACCTATGGGGTGCCGACCGTTGACATGCCTCCTCGATTGCCAGCAGATATCACAGCCTCATTGGTTTATTTGCATGGCAAAGCTGCGGGAGGAACTGGTGGATTCTCAGCATCTCAGCAAAGTTCATCTCAACTGACAGGCATGAACGCCTGCCGACTTGGAGGTCTGGGCTCTCCCATTGCACATCGCCCCCGGGGAAGCGTTCTGATGTCCATTTTTCTCCAGACAGACACAAACATAAGCTAGGTTCACTTGCCTGTGGCTGCCTCACGAGGCAATTCCAGTGTTTGGTTGAAGAGTTCGCCCGGGTCCACGTGGTTGCATGAGGATATCGATAATTTGTGCCGCCTGATATCATCCCGACGCCGCCGGTCCCCATCCCACAGAGGCGATTAAAGTTGTTCACTCCTTGAAGAAGAGGAAGGGGCATATTCATGCGAGGCGCCGATCACGAAACGCATAAGCAGAAATGTTCAGCATTCAGTCTCGGATGAAGAAGATTGTCGTTATGGTCGATTGTCGCGCTCATTTGCGATGCGATGCGATGATGCTGAGCAGAGCGGCCAACCAGCAGTCTGTCGAATCTTGGTCGCTTTACGTGACACTGATGAACTGAACGTTAAGTTTGGCAGCAGTTGGATTCCGAGATTGAATGACGTCTGAAAACATCTAGAAGCTTGCACCTTTGGTGGCACCACAATGACACTAACAACCACTTCTTCTTCCAGGCTGCCTCACCATGCAATAATGCACATCTGTTCCTTCTCCACCCTGTTTTATTCTGTCCCATCCAAAGGCCCTCTGCTCCACGAATCCCTTCTTTTCATATAGCGGCTTCGCAACCTGCGTAGCGTCCCAGATACGTGACCAGACCCTCATCATCGGCCTTTTTCGTCCCTCAAATCGAGCAGTATACTCCCTGCTCCATTGTCTTGGTGATCCGGATGCGTGGCCAAACTGCTTAGCTTGAGGAACTTGGCTGAGTTTCCCATATCCTCGACGCGGTCAGCGTCTAGTAGGTGTAACACCCCTGTGCTTATTCTTGAGCGATCTTCGATACATCAAATAGCGAGACTGGGATTGATGATGCGGAGTCGCCTGAGCAACATGTCCACTCTGAGATTCCAAGCTGGCTCAAGGCCTACGGAATTCAACACCTCGCTTATTCTGGAAGCGGCAGCATGCTTTCTTCACTTGCGAAGCCCATGACTTTGATCAGATCAATCGTGTATTGGATTCGTTAAGGTCCTCTTGGTGGGACTGAACACTGCAGGATATCTTGGTGCAATCTTGGACAGAGTTTATTCGTCCCTCGAGGACGGAATCCTCCTTGCTTTTTCCTTTCATGTCGTTCGATCCAAACCTGGGAGATAGGAAATCGCTCAATATTCATGCAAGGTAGGAAATTGTGATGAAAAACGACCGACGAATGGCTGGAGGTAAGAATCGAATACGATCATGAAGCCGAGACACGTCCGGTATCACCGGAAGCCGCCCTGGTAGTTGTGGTTCGCGCCCCCGTAGCTAGTGTTACCAAAGGCGTTATCACTATAACCGCCATGAGGGGGGCTCATGGGCGGAGGGCTGTGCTGATCGGGCGAACCGATTCTCGAGTAGCCGCCGCGAGAAGCGCTGCGGCTGGGTGTCATGGGAAGAGGACCCGAAGGGGGCGCGCTGGGGCTCTGGGTTCTCAACGGAGGCAGGACCGGGGTCTGGCGGGAATCGCTGTATGAGCCCATGGCAGCCCCGGCGCCGGCGCCGGCCGTAGCAGCCGGAGCAGCGTCCCACACGGACTTCTCCTGCGTGGCGGGAACACTGTAGGAGTTCTCTTGGACCATGCCGTTCTTGCTGAAGTCCCTGGCATTGTACTCGGTGCCCGTGGAGCCGTTGAAAGAGTCGGGATCGATGCCGCTCTTCTGGAAGCGCTCCATCTCAAGACGCTCCTCCTCAGCCTTGGCCTCACGCAGGCGGGCCTCAGCGGCACCGAGCTTACGTTGGCGAATGAAGTACCAGAGACCAAACGCGATAAGGGCGCAGCCAACACCGACGCCAGAAGCATAAACGGCGGTCTTGGCAGTCGGGTTGAGCTCATCGAACTTCTCGCTAACCGACTTCTCCGGTTCCGCGAGAAGAGCTTCCTTGACGGTGGAGTTGCCACTTTAGATGGGTTAATATGGCCGCATGTAACGATGCAATCGAACAACACTTACTCGGTGATCTTGATGCTCTCCCACGAACCAGTCTTGTCGCCAAAAGAGTATTCCTTGCCGGAGCTGTAATCGGTGACCTGCGCAGACTTGACGTACATCGTGTAGGGGCCGGCAGCATAGTCGGTGTCTCCTCCAGCCCACTCTCTGGTGCCTTGGGGCATGCGGGGATCACCACCTGCCCAGATTCCCAGACTGAGTCGCATGGGGGTCTGGGGGTAGGAATAGGTGTTGTTGGCTTCCGCGGGAAGCAGCTTGCGAACCATGTTGCCGTCGATCCACCATTCGAGCTGATCCTTGGTCCAGACGGTGGTGTAGTTGTGGAAGTTGTCGTGGACGCTTCCCGTGACGCTGTGCGTGCCGCCGTTCTTGAAGTCCTCGACGCCCTTGCCGAAGTAGTTGCTCAGGGCGTTGTTGTCGCCGCCCAAGAATTCCCAATCGACCTCGTCCAGCGTGTCGCTGAGCCACATCATGGAGCTCACGATTCCCTTGCCCGTGGCCGCCCTCATGTGGATCTCGGTACGGCCGAAGAAGAAGTAGAACTTGGTGCGGATCGTGGGCGAGTCGCCCTGCTTGCTGATCGTGAACTCGGCTCCGTTGTCGGTCGTGTACTTGACGGAGCGGACGGTTTCCTCCCAGGCATCGGTGGACGGCGTGGCGTTGAAGTTGAAGTTGTAGTCCATGCCGAAGGCCGGGTCGGCGGGACATGTGGCGTTCATCGGGTTGCATTTAGTAGACGTCTGGGCGAGGGCTGGCTGGGCGAGCGACGCCAG
Organism: Colletotrichum sansevieriae; assembly: GCA_026260285.1. Taxonomy (NCBI): domain Eukaryota; kingdom Fungi; phylum Ascomycota; class Sordariomycetes; order Glomerellales; family Glomerellaceae; genus Colletotrichum; species Colletotrichum sansevieriae. The sequence goes on from JAOQIF010000124.1 coordinate 80,613, forward strand.
CAGCGCCACCGCCGAGAGAGTGTATTGCGATAGCATGATATCGACTGGTTGGTGTCGTAGTTAGTGAATTCTTGAAGTTGATTCAACCTGTGTTTGAGAAATGATCAGGCAATTTGCGCCAAGTCCTGAAGTTAAGAGTTGGCAGCTGGAGGCAATACGTCTAGTATCGCAAGAAACGAAATTCTCGGAGAAGAAAAAAAAGAAAAAAAAAACAGCGCGCTCGCAAGCAGCTTGTACGTAAGTCAAGGAGTGACGAGAGTGAGATTTAGAGAGCGTATCCGCGCGTTTTCAGCGGCGGCAAAAGAGTGCTGAAGGACACACAATCACAGACGAAGCGCCGCGTTACTGGTGGGTAATAAAAAGAGAGAGAGTAATGAGTGACCTCTCGCTATCTCGCGAGATTCTAAAGAATGGCGATGGTGGGGGTTCAAAATTGAGTTGAAAAGGAGAGTGGGTAAAGGCGCGCCGGATAGATGGGCCATTGGGAAGAAGCCGAAAAGCACAGACAACCGAATTGAGTTGAAGGCAACTCGAGCAGTGATAGGAGGCGGCCTCATTGAACGTGGGCGAAGCGGAGAAGCAGGGCCAAGACAGGCCAGGGGATGCTGGGAAGCGTGACGAGCGACTTGGTGATTTAAGGGGGTGCCAATGTCTATTGCTCCTCCTCGGGGTTCTTGGAGTTGCATCCGCAACGGGCAGCGTTTCCACACCAGAACCGACTCGGCCTAGCGAAGCAACTATCGGTCGAACCAGAGAGCGGCAAGCCGTTCGATGCCCTGTGTCTTTGTGCCACTGCCGGTGGCACGAGTCGCAAGATCGGAAAGGAAATTGTTCTAGCAACTGGCAGGCGACCGACTGGGCAAATGTGAAGATGATCCCCGAAATTGTTGGTGGATCGCCCCGTCAAACGCGGCACCGCAGCCACCGCTTCGCCTGCCGGGGGGGGGGGGGGGCGGGCGAAAAGGCCTTTCGAAGCAGCTGAGCATGACTGCGATATAGAGGAGTTGAGCGGACGAACAGAAAATGGTGCCAAGCGCAATATCTCGCGTTTGTGTGGTCGATATTGGCGTCTGAACCATGGCCTGTTCGCCCCCTAGGAGAAAAGAAAACTGTACCAGAGCAATCAATCACGGCGAGGCAGGGAAGAAAACGCGGGCCAAGTCAGGAGTCGATCTCGTCGCACATGGGGTCACCTTAGAAGCAAGCACCCGCCCAGGCCGGCCACTTGAAACCGTTCTGCCAAGACCGACATTGAACCCGCTTCAATTCACGAAGTCGAACATGAGAAGCAATGCCCTAGAGCGGTGAAGACCGTCGCGAGTTGAGGCGCAGACGAATCTGTGGCGATTGAGTGCTCTGACTCGAGTCATCGGGGTTCGATTGGGCCAAGGACGAGCCCGCCGCGGGCCTGGTGGCTGAGGGATCCCAAGCTCAGCTCTGAGCACACGAGATAACGCTTGACATCACTTCACATAAGGCGCCCAATAATGAGCAAAGGATGAGATGAACCCATTGTTTAGTTGTGGATAGCCTCGTGTTGACGGGAGAGTCGCACAGATCAGAGGGCTGAATACTGTAACGGCGGAGTTGTGCAAAATGTGAAGCGGGGACATGAACTCCCAGCAACAGAGTCAGTACGGCGATCGTTCGGCAGATTCTGCGAGCCGAAGAAGACGACATGTCGTACACGCGCTATTTCAGGTCCTTTGCGGAATTCATGGGGTTCAGTCCTCCGCAATGAGATTGAACAGTGAAGGCGTGGAGCGCATCATCGCCAGCAAGGCACGAAACCAACGTCTGCGAAGTACTCGAGATATCATCGAGTCAGAGGTCGAGAATCTGGCAAACCGCTTTTTCATCGGAAAACCCGTCGATATTTGAGTATATGTGAAGGCAGAGATATTCGGCAGTCGCAACAGAAACCTGTGAATAGCCGTCGGCCTGGTCTCATGAATCTCTCGCGCTGGCTCATCTGCCTTCGATCTTCATGAAAAACTAAACGACGTGAGTTACCTACCGGCTTCATCAATCATGTCGTTCGCAATTCTATCTGATGCGGTTCTAGAGGATCGTACGGAGGCTCAATCACTGTTTAGGATTGGCACTTGAGGAGGAATAAGTAGTGAGGTTAGACATGAGCTGTGAAAAGTAAGAAAGTAAGTAGGTGAGATTTCTTGAGTGAGAGAGTATCCTCGGGCAACCGGCGCAGCGCGGCCCGAGCGCCCGGGTCACCGCCGGCGGCCGAGACCCACATTCTTCAAGTGATTTGAGCTGCCGCTGAGGACGCAGGATTTTCGGCGAATGCCGCTTATGACACCGCGACAGACGCCTTGGCTGGGCCGATCTCGGTCTGAATGTCAAGCCACAACCAAGTTTGTTTCTTGTTTCTCTTGCTCGGCGCGCCATGGAACCGCGGCAATGACAAAAAACATCTCAATGGCCTCAGTACTTGAGCCTTCAACCACCTGACAGCAACGACTGAACCCTCGACGTTGATGCTTAAGTGTTTACCCTCCAGACAAAGTTAACCATCGCATCCCAACATGCACAACGCCTACACCAATCTCGGCAATCTATCCGTGCAAGAGCCCACATCGTCCCCGAACCTCACCAAACAGAACCTGACTCACGGCCGCCAGCGCGCTTCCGATTACGCGGCGGTGGGCTTGTCTAAGACGGGACCCATACCCGAGGCGTGATAGCCTCCGGAGGTCACTAAAACATGCCAATCGCCCTGTCAAACAGCGAAAACGAAATGTCTAGACGCGATAACGCAATGCCAACCCCCTAGGCGAGGCCGCGGGTTGCGATCAACTTTTTCAGCCGCCGCGGCCACTCACATATCGTCCCGGGAACCCCTTCCGCGGTTGTTCTCTCCGTCCACCCCGGTGATCACCTCGTCCTTGTCCACGACCATCCGAGAACGACGACAGCGAAAGCGACGGAATCGATACCGCCGCGAGTTGTAACGACTCATCCAAAGGCTGACCGCGATGCCTGCAGGAAGCCCTCTGCGAGTCGCGGACTCGTCAGACACTGACGCCGGCGACGAGCCGCCAAATGAGGTTCAGCCGAAGCCGGCGTGATCGACTGGCTCCGAGACGACGTCAACGTCCGTTACACCGACGTCCCCGTCCTCGCTTGCTGTTTGGTCTCCGGATTGTGCGACAGTGTAGCCGTGAACGCCGCCGGCGTCTTCGTCAGCATGCAAACCGGTAGGTTTGGCCGTTGTTTACATTGGACTAGCGTGTGGGTCTGATCTGTGTGTCACAGGCAACACCATCTTCATGGCTCTCGGCGCCTCTCGTCTCCCGGCCGGCGAGCCCCTTCTCTGGCTCAAGTCGCTCAGCTCGATCACGGCTTTCTGGCTTGGCTGCTTCTTCTTCTCCAAATCGAGACGCGTCCACCCCAAGCGCCGGACCACCCTCGCGCTGTCCTTCACCTTCCAGGCATCCCTCATCTTCCTGGACGCCGCCTTCGCCCAGACCCGCGTCGTTGCCGATTTCGGCATGTCCTCCGTCGAGGCTGGCGGGAGCCACGAGTTCAAGACCTCCGAGAACCCCCTCGTCATGGTGCCTCTCGCTTTGCTAGCCTTCCAGTTCGGAGGCCAGATCGTGACCAGCAGGATTTTGGGCTCCACCGAGGTTCCGACGAACGTCCTGACGAGCGTCTACTGCGATCTGCTTTCCGACCCGAAGCTATTTGCGCCCCTAAAGGAGAACCGTACGAGAAACAGGAGGTTCTTGGCTATCATTCTGCTGGTACTAGGAGGCGTCATCGGTGGTTGGCTGCAAAGAAGTCGCGCGGGTATGCCTGGGGCTCTTTGGATCTCAGGGGCTGTCAAATTCTTTATTGCGCTTGCATGGATGATGGCCTGGGACAAGAGGGAGCCAGAGGAGAGTAAGTTGGAGAAAGGCGTTGTAAAGAACTAGACGGGGCTCGCGATCTCTATGCAATCCCTATGGTCTTGATCATTTATAGAGAAAGCTCATGGAGTGCGCAAATACCCAGACGCAAGGTGCACTCCATCATGAGCCTTAATCCGCGGGCAGTTTGGAAATACCTTGATGACTCCCTTTCCATCTCCTCTAAAGATGCCGGATGAACGACGTGGTCGCTGAGCTGGAGCGTGCGGATTACTGCCGCATGCGATGCGATGCCTATTCGCAAAATCTCGCTTTCTTCAACAGAGATCTCGTGCCCAGTACAGCGCTCCCCGTAAAGCAATCAAGTCAATTATAAGGGTCAAACTTAACTTGATTGCCACATCGCGATACCATACTTAATTGCTTGCAATTAATTATAAGTAATTGCTAAGTAAAGCTATTCAGAACCCCCTAGTAGTGAAATTGCACCCCTCTTATACTATTACCTCATATATTAAAGCATTTCTAACGTTTCTACCTTTATTATTAGCCTCTATAAGGTCTAGGCAAGAGATATAGTATTAAATACCCTCTTATAGTTAGATAATTATAAGGGTATCGCTAAGATCCCTAATGCTAGCCTACTCAGCTGAGGATATTCCTGTTTATAAGCAAACCACTAATTAATAGGATTGCAATTAGCCTGCCTTATAAGGGCAAAATACCTCTCTAATTTATCTATTTCCTCCTTATGCTCTTCTTCCTTAAGTATTATAGCTTTAGCTTAAACCTATTACTTAAAGTTATCTAGCTTAATAGGTTCTAGGCGATAATTTATATCCCTTATACCTTCCCCTTCTTCAAGAGGGTACTATTAGTTAAAATACCTCTTCAGAGCTAGCTTAGCACTAGATACCTATTCCTACTAGCGAGGGGATTACTAGTTTCTTTTTAAGTACTTTAAGTTAAAACTAGGGTAGAGGAGTAATATAGTAGCATATAGAGGTAACTCCTCTATTAATATATAGTACTTATCTAGCTTCTTCTATCTATTATTAATTAAAGTCCTTAAGTACTACTAGCTACTACTATCTATCTCTTCTGAGTTCGAGATATAGTTAATATACTCTTAACGAGTATAAGTAGGTAAAGAGCTCTTATTAAACTATCTCTAAGATGCTTATAATACTTAAGTATATAATAGGACTTATCGGTTTGCTAAGCGAGTAGATCTCTAAGATACTTCTTACGAGAAGGCTTAGAACTCATCTAGTTCAAGATCTTAAGTATCCCTACTACTAATACTATTATAGAAGGTCTTCTACCCCTCAAAGTAACTCAGAAGATATTCTATTATAATAATTACCTCCTAAAGTCTATTATAGGAGCTATCTTCTCCAAAGCCCTATATTCAAAGTATTATCTTCTAGATAGGCTTCAAGATCGTTATAATCTCTATTAACTATAGCTAGTTATTAGAAGTTAAGATATCTTAAGCTAGCATAGGATCTTTAGCATTCTGAGAAGAATAAAAGCCGTCTACTTCATCCTTAAGCCGAATAGCATGCTTAATTATAAGGTATATAGAGTTCTACCTCGTAGCATTATCTTAGATTAATTCAACTTCTTTAGATATCTACTAAGAGAGAAGAAAGCTATTAGACTAATCAGAAGCTTCTAATATCTTATAAGATAGAATCTTAAACCTCTATATATATTATAGCGAAGCTCTAATAAACTTCACGATATTATAAAGCTTGCTAATAGAGCTAGCCTTATGCTAATGCTTGAGGTTAGCCTCATCTTACTATAGAAGAATATATATATCTAACTATCTCTCAAAGCTCTCAGAGTCCTTACTAAATAAGAAGGCCTTCGATATAAGGTTAAGGATATATCCAAAGCAACGAATCCTTCTAGCCTAGATATCTTACTTCTTCTTAATAGAGGGGTTAAGTCGAGGGATTAGACTTACTATATAAGTATTATTTAAGCTTATATTATTAGAGATCAAAGTCTTCACTTACTATATAATGCCCTAGTCTCTAATAATCTCCTCAAGAGTATTTATAAGGTTAATACTATTATGAGCACTAATTTGCTTCCTTATAGCAATTAGACGTACTTAGGGGCCTTTTCCTGTAAAGGTATCGAGGGGCTAAGAGCCACGGTTAGGTCAAACTAATAGCAGAAGCACCTAAAAGATAGGGTCCGTATTATTATACTACTTTTGCTTGCTTCCTCTAAGATCCCTTATTTCTAGCCTTTAGCGAGTATTTGCTAAGTTTTCGCTATAAGGGTTCTATGCCCTAGACCTATAGGCCTCTCTATCCCCTTAGCCTATAGTAGCTAAAGCATCTCTAGCTTCTCTAGTCTAGGTATCTAGTCCCTTATAATTATCCCCCTTCTAATTATAATAATCCCTATTATAAGATCGGGTATTATAGGTTAGCCCTCTATTATTATCCCTCTTAGCTATCCGGGGTAGGCCCCGGTCCTTTACTTATCGCTACTATTATCTAGCGTAGTATCTATTTAGCGAATATTCGCTAAAAGACGGTAGAGCCCTTGGAGTTATAGATATAATAGCTAAGCCTATAGTCCTATTCCTTATAGTTCCTCTCCTTTTAGGCCCTTTTATGCTCTCTATCCGGGCTATTCTAAAGGGATCCTATCGTTTCCTTTCGAATAAGGGCGGTTATCCTTATAGCCTCGTTTTTATTCTCCTATTAGTTACCCTTTATTTAGCAAGCACTTTCTTATGCTATACCCTTATAAAGACTTCGTTTTTTTATCCTATTATTTCCTTTTAAAAGAGGGTAGTTATCCTAATAGTAGCTTCGTTTTAATTCTCCCGTTATTCGCTCTTTATCTAGCGAGCACTTTCTTATACTATGCCCTTATAATAACTTCGTTTTTTATCCTATTATTTCCTTTTAAAAGAGGGTAGTTATCCTAATAATAGCTTCGTTTTAGTTCTCCCGTTATTCGCTCTTTATCTAGCGAGTACCTTCTTATACTATGCCCTTATAATAACTTCGTTTTTCATCCTATTATCCCCCTTCTAATTAAGCGTATTATAAGGCTATTAAGTAGGTCGGATAGCGACTATTATTACTAATTCACTACATCTATCTCCTAGTAGGTAGTACCTATTATAGTGAGTAACTACTATTCTTTGCTATCCGAAGTTATATCTACCTTTATAATAGTTTAGCGAGGTCTCTTTAGCTATCTATAAAATAACGGCTTTTTCCTGCCCTAGGGTTAGTTCTTTTCCCTCCTTATTATACTATATTATTTAATAACTACTTTTATATTATTTAAGCCCTTTATCGAGACTTTATAGAATCCTCCCTATCTTTTAATACTTCCTTAAATATTATAAGTACTGAGAGCCTTATTAGCCAACTCCTCGCTGAGTATAGCCCTACTAAGGCCGAACTTAGCAGTAGTAACTATTAGCGTGATCAGGCGGGTAGTAGCGAACCCTGCGTTAGTTATACCCTATAGCTCCCTAAGAATGCCTAGATTATCTGCGCCTATTGCTATAATAGTAATTATATATACGAGTTATACTGGGTTCGTAGTATTAAGTGCTATAGGGTGAGTTCGGCAACTATTTAGTAGAGGTATAGGCTAACTTTTCCTATTTCTAGATTCCTACTTATCTTATTAGTATTACTCGTTTCTATTAGAACTAGGTTAAGCGTTATATCTACGCAATTACTACTAGCTAGTATTAATAGCGCGAGATCTTCTATATCTTCGTAGCTATAGAATAGGGGCAGGAGCTCCTCTAATACCTCTATAACTAATTAGTAAACCCTGCTAATCTTAAGCCTAGTTCTAAGAACTATAAGAACTAGCTCCTCGCTATAGGTATTAAGGAGAGTATAGCTTTATATACCTAGGCATATCTATAGGTTTCGCTCGAGGTAGGTTTCACCTTATAGTTAGTCTCGCCCTTTCGTTAGTCTAATATATATTTATAAGCAGCTCGCTAGGCTAAGGATAAGGTTCTAGTTAAGGAGATTATAGTATAGCTTAATAATGCTCTCCCTACTTATTTATATAATAAAACCTATATCTTTAAATAGGCTACCTTTCTTAATAAGCTTACTAATATCCTAATAACGCAGCTTTTAAAGAGCGATACCTATATATCTATGCTTCCTTTATAGGAGCCTTCGAAGGTCTAAGGTTCCTATATACTTCATAATACTTATTACTAAGCTCTTATTACTATTTTTAAAGTTATTAGTAGTAGTCCTATGCTTTAACTAAATTCTTAGAAGAAGGTTAGTAACGCCTTAGTAGTAGCTTAGTAATACTAGGTTTATAATAGCGAAGAGGATAAGTCCTCTGCTATAGAGGATAGCAACTCCGATAAAGCTATAGAGAGCAATAGTTAGAGTAGTAATAGTAGTACTACTAGCAAGAGCTCTAAGGAGGAGAGCAATAATAATAATAATAACGACGAGGGTAATAATAATAATAAGGAGTAGTAATACTAGCGGAACTTTAGCGAGAGTGCAGTGGACTTCTATAGTAATATAAGGTTAGATACCTATAGGGTTGCGTTATTTTTTATAGGGGGGTCTTCTCTTTAGTATTTTAGCCGTCTTATAGTTAATTAACTTTTCTTATTAATCTATACTACTCGTTATCCTACTTATAATATAACTTGCGCTATTATTTCTTAAATCTAGCTAGGATTTGCAAAGCATTCGCTAAGTATTCTTCAGGCTCCTAGGTATTATACTCTACTAGCTAGCCTTTCTATTTAACTAAATATAGGAGGCCTATTAGCGCTTCTCTCTATAATATAATATCCTTAACTTCCTATTTCTCAGGGTCTTCTTCAAGGTCTAGGAGCTACCCCTTAGCGAGCTTTTAGCTATACTATAGCTTAAGTAGAGTAATAGAGAAGATATTATACGCTCTGCTATACTTCTCTAGGAGTTATACTCTATAGGCATTAGGGCTTATAACTTCTATAACTAGCATAAGAATAAATCTTAGGGCAAGCTTTTGCTAACCCTTTATAAAATAGAAGTTCTTTATTAAGAGTCCTATAATATCTCTAATATAATATAATTACACTTTTCTTCTAGCGTTTATATTCTTAGCTTATACCTTAGTTATATATTACTAGGTCTTAGCTATTCTTTAGCGAACCTCTATTAGCTTCTTAAGCCTTTTATTAACCCCCTAAGTCCTAATCTCCACATTTAGCAAGTAGTAGTTAACTATTCGAGGGTAGTATCCTATAAGGGCCTCAAATAGGGATATGCTAATAGTAGCATATTTGCTATTATTATATAAAAATTCAGCCTTAACTAGTTATATTGCTTATTAGTCGCATAACCCTTTGCTAAACTTTATAAGATATGCAATTAGGGTCTAGTGCGTTCTTTCGGTCTAGCTATCCATCTATAGATACTATATAGTAGAGATGCGCCCTTCTATATCTCAGGCCTTAGTCTAGTCTCGCTAGAACTAGCTAGTAATTAGTTTATCTCGGTTACTAATAATAACCTCTAGCATGCTATATTAGCACTCGATCTCTTAGTATAGGATCCTCGCTAAACCCGCAGCATCTAGTTGCTTAGTTATTACTAAGAACTATGCTACTTTAGTTATCCGATATATAATTACTAGAATTATATTATAAGTAACTCCGTTATCTTAGCAACTTTCTAGCAAGCTAGTTAAGAAGTCTAAGGAAATCTATTAGAATAGGTATGCTAGTAGTTCTAGTATTTATAATAGCCCGTATAGCTTATGCTATAGTATGCGCGCCCCTTAGCAGCGTAGGCACTCGGCAATATATCGCTATATATCCTCTATTAAATATAGCTAATAAAACTTTCGTAAGATAAGCTTAGCTATCTTATTTACTCCTATATACCCTAATCTAGGCGTATTATAGTAGTTTTTTAGGATTTTATAGCAGAGGGATCCCTCTTTTAGGATAATAAGTCTTCTTCTAAACCAAAGGATATTATTCTTATTAACTTAGTATCCTTAGTATTCCCTAGCATCCTAGCGAACCTTAGCTACGATATCTCTATAGAAGGGGTCTTTAGCCTGCAGTCCTCTAACTATCTATTCGAGATCCGCGCCTAGTTATAGTATATAAGCTATTTTATCCTGAATAAGCTCCCTTATTATAGTATATAAGATATACTATTCTAGTATAATAACCCCAGCTCCCCCTGAGTCCTCTAGCCTATTGCTATTCTCTCGTAGAGCAGTTAGCATAGCACCTATATATGCTTTTATACGGGTAATAGCGCTAATATGCGTACTTATATATAGTAGCTTATTAGTACCTATCATGGGGTAGTGCTGACTTAAGGGTGAGGATCCTTTAACCTTAGAGCTAGCCCTCTAGTAAGGTTCTTATATGCTTCGCTAGACGGCTCGGGTATAAGTTCTTATAACTACTATAGTTCCTTTAAGCTTAGTAATATGCTAGCGAATATTCGCTAAAAGCTAGCTAATAAGCCTAAGTTTCTTTCTAAGGGTAGGAAGTATATTATCCACCTTAGCATCTTCTACTATATAGTTAGAGCGTTATAATAGTCTATCTGCTAGGTTAGTAACCCCCAACTTATACTAGATTTTAAAGTTAAATACTAATAGGTAGTAGACCTATTGCATAAGTCTTCTATAAATATCCCGCGCAGGTATAGCAAGTACTCCTTTTAGCGCTATATAGTCTATAAGCACTATGAATTTCTCGGGGAGTCCTTATAGGTACTACGCCTAATAATCTAAACTTTCTATAATAGCAAGGAGTTCCTATTACCCTATAGCCTAGCGCCTCTCTATATCTAAGAGCTTCCTTAACTAGAAGGCTACTAGGTGCTAAACTATACTATGCTTCTATAAAAGCACGCTAGATACTACCTAAGTAGATATATTAGTCTTAACCCTAGTTTCTAATATTAGGTTATAATATCTTAGCATTAGGGCTTTAGCAAATACTCTCCGAAGTATCTCGAATATAGTCTATATCTCCCCTATCTAGGCGAAGGCTCCTAACTTCATACTATTCTAGCTTCTCTTAAGCATGCTAGTTATAGGGGCTATGATATAAGAATATCTTATAATAAACTTATAATAAAAGTTATAAAAACTAAGGAATACTTAGATATCTCTAAAAGACTTAGGTACTAGCTATTCAGCAACTGCTCGGACTCTATCTAGGTCTATTCTAATACTATCTTAGGTAATATAAAACCCTAGGAAATCTACTTCTATCTAGTAGAAGTCGCACTTCTTTAGTTTTATAAATAGTTTAGCAGCCCTTAGGTAGCATAAGATAGCATAGAGGTCCTTAGTATACTATTCCCTTATATCTAAGTAGATTAGAATATTATTTAGGTATATAATATAGTAGGTATCTAGAAGGTTAGCGAGTATTTGGTGAATATACGCCTAAAAAGTTGCTAGGGCATTCGTAAGCCTAAATAGCATTATAGTATACTCGAAGTAACTATATTACGTTCTAAACGCTATTTTCTACCTATTTACCTTATTAATTGCAATTTAATAGTATACCTTGCTTAAGTTAATCTTCAAAATAAACTTCGCTCTAGCGAGCCTATCTAGAAGCTTGCTAATTAGTAGCAGAGGATAATAGTTCTTTATTATGATTTTATTTAATCCCTTGTAGTCTACGTATAGTTATAGGCTTCTATCCTTCTTAGGTACGAATAATACTAGTGCTCCTATAGAGCTAGTTAAGCAGTATATATAGCCTGCTACCTCTATATCCTGGATATACTTAGCGAGCGTTTGCAACTACTCCGCTAATATAAGGTATATCGGTTTATATAGGGGTTCCTTACTAGGTTTTAGTTTAATATAGTATACCGCTCCCTTTAGCCTTAGAACTTTCTTTATATTCTCCTTATTAAAAACGTTAGCAAAGTCTTTAAGTTTCCTAGGAATCTTCTTCTCCTACTTATTATCTAGCGAGTATTTACCTAAGGACTCTATATCCTTCTTATTAGGGCTTATAGCACCTATTAGATATATAATATAAGCCTATTAGCTATTTTCTATAATCTCTTAGATAATCGCCTCTAGCTTAGCGAGCGAGAGGGGTTTATATAACTAGGTATATGCGCAGGTATCTATATAAATGCCTTCCTATCCTATTAAGTCGTTAGATAGAAGGATATCTCCCGCTCCTTCGGGGCGAGGGCTTATAATAAAAGCCTAGCGAATCTTCTATAGGTAACCCTAACTATCTATAAGGAAGAATATAAGCTAGTAGACCTTGCTTATAAGCATAGGCCTTCCCTAGAAATCTACTAATTCAGGGGCTATAATACTAGTAGCCTCCTTTAGTTAGAGCCTCTCGACGAGGTCTTCTTATATAATATCTATTACTATATAAATATCTATATTAACCTCTAGTTTAACTTCGCTAGACGCTCGGAGCGCTAATACCTATCCCTTAATAGTCTATCCTATTAGAACTAAAGTAATTTCTAGCGTAATACCCCTTAGGGTTATATCTATGCCTACTTATTTCCCGAGTCTTTAGTATTAGTTATATTAGGTACTATAATTATGCTTATCCCGCCCCGCCTTAGGTTTAGGTTCCGATTGCTACCCGTTAGCTATGCATAGGGTTTAGTATAGTTAGGGGAGATATAGCTATACTTCTTATAGTTATAGTATTAGGATCCCTAGGAGTTAGTAGATATACTACTAGCGCTAGGCGTTATGCGAGCATCTGCTAAGTAGTTATTCTAGGATAGGGTCTCTAGGTAGCGATCCCTTAAGTCTATTAACCTAGGGGGTTATAAGCTGCTCTTATGAGGGCGGTCTAGAGAGCCTAAGTATAGCTACTTATACGACTCGGAATAGCTAGCGGATATTCCCCTATATCTCCCTTCTATAATCTCCTATAATCTCTATATATATAGGGCAATAGTATATATATTAGTATAGTTAATATCCTACTTAAAGAGTTTATCCTTTAGGGTCCTAATAAAGCCCTAAAAGAAGGCGTGCGCTTTTATATTACTAGTACTCAGCTCGCTAAGTGCTTAGTTAATAGACTCCTATTAAGCCTAATATATAATTAGTTTCTTATTATCTTTCTAATAGCACTATCTTAGAGTATTATAGTAGTTCTATTCTTAGAGCTCGGGCGCGATATACTACCCTCTTATAAAGATTCTAAAGTCTTCTTATTTAGGGTCTATCTAGTTCCCTAACTCGTTTATAAGTATTTGCTAATAATTCTACTATTCTATTTATAGGGTATGCTCTATTGCACTTAAAGCCTACTAGATATACTAGCTATTAGAGCAGCTAGGGCGGTGCTTATAAGCCTCTTTAACTATAATAAGCTAATCTTCCCTTATTATACTAATAGATTCGCTAGTAAGGCGCGCTATATTATAATTCGGGGGTTTTTTATAAACCTTAGGCGATTACTTAGCAGGAGCTCGGTTGCTTAACGCAGTAGTAATTAGCTCCTATTAGTTAGCTATTATAGTTATAATCTATCGTATTAGCACTTAGCTAGTTGCTTTATCTAGCCCTCTAGCTTAGGCTAGCCCGTTAGCTATAGCTATAGATATCTAGCCTATTAGCCCGTCCGGTTTATAGGAAGGGGTCTTATATACCCTATTCTCCTATATACGCTCAGTATCCATATAGCGAGCATTTAGCATAAGTAGCCTATTCTCTTCGGGGCCCCTAGCCTCGCTTAAAATATAGCTTCTTACCTCCCCTTATTAGCTTATATTATCCTCCGATCGCTCGCTAAGGTTAGCTTCTTTATAAGGGTTTATATAGGCTATTTTGCTCTACTCTTAGCGAATATTAAGCATAGGTTCTTTAGCCTAATTAATAGGCGTCGCTCGGGTATATAATACTATTATTATTACTAACCTTCCTAAAGCAGGGTAGAAGCAAAAGAATTATAAAGGTATTAAGGGGCTAAGAGCTATAGTTAGGTTAAACTAATAGTAGAAGCACCTAAAAGATAGGGTCTATATTATTATATTACTTTTACTTACTTCTTCTAAGATCCCTTATTTCTAGCCTTTAGCGAGTATTTGCTAAGTCTTTACTATAAGGGTTCTATGCCCTAGACCTATAGGCCTCTCTATCCCCTCGGCCTATAGTAGCCGAAGCGTCTCCAGCTTCTCCGGTCTGGGTATCCAGTCCCTTACATTTCCCTTAATAATAAAGTATATAGTAACACCTATAATAGCCTAGCGACCTAGAGAAGTCTATAGATCAAAGCCTAGATATATCTCAGAGTTAGCATGCAGAAGTTCCTGCTGGATAACTATCTTCTATTGCTTCTATATACCCTTAAAAGTAGTAACTATCGAAGTACTAGACTATAGCAACGCTTATAGCTTAGTACTAGCCCCAGAGATTATATACTAAAAGGCAGGGATCTTATAGATAGTAAAGGGAAGGTTAGCATCTATAATTAAGCATATAGCAGCTTTCTAGATGCTCTTTGCATAGCTCTTTATTAAACTAGTGAAGTTAAGGCGACGTCTCTTATATAGAATATCTTTAGGTTGCTTAGAACCTTCTAAGCTAATAGATCCTACCTATATCTCTCTAGGATAGTTCTTCCTAAGATACTTAGAAGTAGAAGAAGTAGCGTTAATATTAAGAATAATATACTTACCCTTGAGATTATAATAATAGCAAGCCTAGTAACTTACCCCTAGTTAGCTATCTAGCTAGTAGAGAATAAAATACTATCTATAGCTTCCTATCTAGCTTATTCTCTCTCTTATACTCTTTCTCCAAAGATCCGACTCTTATATATATACTTTATTATTTATTATAACCCTAAAAAGGTCTTCGAACAAAGGGTAGTTAGGTAGGGGGTAGTTTTAGCCTTGCTTAAGCTATAATATAATAGATCTATACCTTAAGAGTTAACTAAAGGCATTCGGAGGAGGGGTAGGGGTTAAATAGAGGACTACTAGTATAGTAGATATCTAGCATAGGGTGAGTAAGGAAGAAGAGGAGGTAGACCTAATAATACCCTCACCTTTAAAGGATATTAATAGATAATAGAGATAGAGGATAATAGTAGTAAAATAACGATTTTAATATAAATCTTTAGAAGATCTTAAGGGCTAGCCTTTAACTTCCCTAAGGGACTTAGCTATTACCCCTATAGAGCCTGGAGAAGATTGCAAATAATTACTAGAACGATTATATTAGTTATTATATTAGAGAAAAAAAAAGGAGAATCTAAGTAGGCAAAAGGGGGCAATTTATACTCTGCTAAGGGGGGGGTCTATTAGAAGTAGAGGGTAATAGAAGGCAGATAAAGAAGGGCAGGGATATTTAGCAGTAGAATATTAATTTAATCTATATTATAATCCCTATTAAAAGAGTTAAAGCAATTAATTAAGTTTAAGGGTTATAATTAACTTAATTAACTAGCAATAGCCTCAAAATTAATTAATTGATTAATTGAACTTGGCAAGTTTGATTGCTTTACGGGGAGCGCTGGCCCAGTATGCATTCTTGCAAGCTCGCCACGCGCTCACAAGTTTCGATTGGAGCTCCAGCACCCATTTCCCATGCCATCTAACTAATGCCGATAACGGCATCAACAGGTAACGGAACAAAACGACCTTCGCTTTTCTTCCGTGCCATACTTCCCGGATTAGCAACTTGGGTATCTGAAGGGCGACGGCTGCGGCGTCTGCTCACGCGTAATTGTCTCGTGATCTTCAACCCATTTAGTGATTGAGACGTGACGGCCAGGTGCTCCAGCCGCTCCCAAGTTCATGTCGAAGCACATGCTCGGAAGAAGTCTTCGCCGTCGACAAAGTGAGTGGCAGACAATTTCTTAAGGGATAACCTTTCCTATTCTAGTGCAGCGGCAGTCAAGCGGCAAGGTAGGATGAGCCGGGGAGGAGCTGTAGGAACCTGTAACCTCTCGTCAGAGCGACACACAGCATCGTTGTTCTCACTCAAGTCCTCGAAAATAGCTGGTTCTTGAAGTTTGTCAGAGAATGACGGCAAGATAAAATTGTGAATAGCTCGATTGAGCGCGGCGGTCAGCATTTCTTCTCGGAGTACTCTGCAACAGGAAATTGCTCGGAAGTTTACCTCGATCACGAGAATATTCAACCCTGTGATTTGCGAAATTCTGAAGACATGGCGTCGGGGCTCGTGTTGTAGACAAATGAGGTTTGGCAGGCTTCTGATGATTTCGCCCCAAGTCTGGGCTTCTATGTGACCTCGAGTTTGGCGCCAGATATTCAGACGCCTGATAACGGCAACTGCATGAAAACCGTTCGAAAAGTTCGTCAAAAGTGAAGTCGGGCTCGGGGCGGCGGTAGACGCTGGCCTCCAGGCCATCCATGCTTGCAATCGTTCAGTGAGTTGTGGAGGGAACCCGGGTTCCATAGGGCGAATCCGTCGGAATCCAGGTAGTCGTCGCCTTGAAATTCATGTTCGATATCGCTGGCGGAGTGTGCGCTGAGTTCAAGGACTACGGCCCTTTGTGGAGTTGACTCATGTTCTTCTACTTCCCATGTATTTCATATGGAGTACGTGTAATAGATTAATACTCTGTTAAAACCATGACGAGCTGGACGAGAGGACCTGGGCAGTTGTAATCCTGTTATAATTCATGAGCTTCCTGTGCTCGAACGTGAGATTTCTGAAGTCATGATGTCGTGTTGTGTCAGCGTGAAACGGCCATGTAAATGTTTCTCGAAGAACGTGCTCTATTCCTTTTAGACCCGGGAGTAGTTACCGAAACCGACTTTTTGTTGAGATGCGCGATTACCTATGTTCTCGGTAATCAGAGCATCATAAATGTGGAATCGAAGGTCTCTGGGAAGTATGTGAAGCCAAACATGTTGAGTTTCGTTCATATTATTCGATTGATGTACGGTGTTGACGATAATGTGACCAGTTTCCTCCAGTGATTGACGTGGAAAGTTCAGTAGGATGTTAGGCCTCTTCCCTCATTTCTTTACTGAAGTTTAACGATCTTTGTTAGAATGAAGATTGGATTGTGCATGGGAACCCCTAAAATTTCACTTATTGTGTCGCTGTTGATTGTCAAAGATCGAGCTCAGAGTCACTTTTGTTTGATAAAAAATGAATGGCCAACCTCCATTGCAAGTTATTGACAAGTAGTGATATGCCGGCGCTCATTGAAAGCAATCAGGAAGTAATGGTAATTGACGAGTAGTTCGCCCAAGGGAGGGGGGGTTTGTCATTGAATAAGTACAAGCCAGAGTAGAAATTTCTTAAGCCGTGGGAACTACACCAACTTCTTTTTAATTCTTCTTTTCCATTACAAAAACCAGCTCCTCACTACACAGATGCATTTGCCCTTACTTGGTCGCAATCGGCAAACTGACAATCAATACCTCTATCCAGCGGCGCCATCTGGAACAGTGGTCGAAGACGGCGAAGGCCAAAACCGATGCAGAAGATCATCTGGCAGAGCCCCCCTCTCCCTTTCGCAAACGTAGACATGTAATCGATTAGACCTCTGTCGACTGAGCACGACACAGCTCTTGCCGTCGTGCATCTGTACCTCACACCGGAGTTTGCGCAACACCTCAGCCACTTGAGCGAGCTGAGATCTCTCCCGGTCCGCCCACTTCTGCAAGCTGAACTGAGAATCGTCATCCACCACCAAGTCTATGGGCTCACGCCACCTGAAGTTTGTCGGAGAGACGCGTCCCACCAGTAGCCAGCGTGTTCTGCCGAACCAAAGCTGTGCCATCCGGGGCTTGATGGCTTTCTTTACCGCGTGCTTGTGAGTTGATCTCACCGTCTTAATCTCGGCGATGGCCTCCTGGTCCACGATGTCGGGGGGCGTCGATTTGTCTTCTTCTTCTTCTTCTTCTTCTTCGGTTTGCATGGAACTCGGTTGTATCTGCCCGTCCTGCGTCTCTAGCCCGCGTGCCTGGTGGTCATCGTAGCATGCGTCGACCTCACACCGCACCACAACGTTGAGGCCCCCGAGGTTGTATCTCAAGACGCGATAGTATGCATTGGTCTCCTGAAGATAAGGGAGCTTCTTGGTAAAAGCTCGTTCATATTTCGTTCCCAAGGTTTCCGGGCCCCGATCTAGTTCGTGCTCTTCCTCCGCGGGTTCGACAAACAGCGTTCCCGCCGAATGAGAGGTCGTTCCAACGAGAAAGAGGTTCATGCGGAAGGATGTCTGTGACTCATCTTTTACGAAATCAAACAGGGTCTTCAGACTGTGTCGGCTGGCCACGACGTCTACGTCGTTGAATGTCAGGTCTTGGTTCATTGCGTCTACAGCTCGGAATAACGCCTCGAACGGATACTTTCTGGCTGGCCATATCACTCTATTCAGGTCGCAGTGAGCCTCCAGTTGCCTAGAAGACCAATGATCGTATCTCGTCTCCCAGATGGGCGGCCAATCGAGGTTTCCCGCGGCGTAGTCGATGTGATGGCCCGGCATAGACGCCTCGCCGTGAGTGTTCTTGTTCCATATCGGGGCCCGCCCTTCTCACGTCAACAGGAATAGCGAAGGCGCATCACTTGACTTACCCGGAACGCAAATCCCAGTATTCAACCCGTCGTATAGATTGTAGCTACCGATGAGATCGTAGTCGCTGGGGCATTCGAACCCCCTGTCAGAATCTTGGGTGTCGGACCGTGCGATGGTTGCGTCGGGAGCCCGGTTCCGGCCCAAGTTCATCCACAACCACAGCGATCTCGGCGGGAGAGTGTAGTGATTACTGCGCACGCTGTTTTCCAGACGAATGCTCCTGGGAGATACGCGCTGATCGGTCACGACCAGATTCTGCGGCATGGTGGACGTTCTCGAGACGGCAAAAATGGCGTGCAAAGTCGGATGAACCCAAGTTCTTGGTGAACGACAGGACTCGAAACGAAATGAACAAAGAAGAATCTCACTTGCGCTCGCTCTCTCCTTCTTGAAAATGCCTTGGCCGACCGTGTTCTTCGCTGCGAGCGTTGGGCCAGCAACGAGGTCCAACACGACCAACATCTCAACCGTTGCTTCGACAGGCGCTGGCCACGTAAGGCCGCATAACATACACCTTGCATGGTGGTGTGCCGTCTATGGCTATGAAGCTGCAGTTTCTCGCTTCACATCTTATTTTGCGGACTATTCCCCAGAGCCTGCTGCACGACAAGTGCCTTTTGACACAGGCCTCGAGAGGTTCGCCTTTGCTGGTGGAAGAGCAGCCGAGCATGGCATTGAACCAATCACGCAGATGAAGTATCCGGCCCCATCCATCGTCGCAAGTCCGCTGCTTAAGCGTAATTTTGCGGCGTGGGCATACGGTTTCCAAGAATTT
This sequence comes from Colletotrichum sansevieriae, assembly GCA_026260285.1. Lineage (NCBI taxonomy): Eukaryota > Fungi > Ascomycota > Sordariomycetes > Glomerellales > Glomerellaceae > Colletotrichum > Colletotrichum sansevieriae. The sequence continues at coordinate 99,826 of JAOQIF010000124.1, forward strand.
GAAGTTTGGCTGCTCAACTCTTGCTTGACTGCATTCAACGTCAACCACATCTAAAAAGTAGTTGGACCGTAAGTTGCAGTGAATACTGCTGGCGTTGTTCACGGTGTCTCAATTGCTTCCGCCGGGTTGACGTACGTTAGGAAATGCAATAAGGACAACACTACTGCCAGAACGGTGCAACGACAAGGCAATTGAAAAGTATCAAGTCGGCTGATTTTCGCTGGCAAACCTGCTACCTTTCAAAAGCAGGAAGTCGGGAGCCTTCGCAAGAAGCTCTCATACCGAAGACAGCAGCAACCTCGAGCACATGCTGCCACGAGCAACTAACTACTCGAGGTAAGGTACCTTAGTGATAACAGATGCTCAGGGCAGAACCCACCAGGCAGTTTGACGCCCCAGTAAGCCGATAGGCCTCGCCTCTACTAGGTAGGCTGAGATTTGAGATGTCACGACCTGCCCTGCAGGACAAGGCACGACAGAAACCCAAAGGGTCCATCGTTTCCCCTCGGAACTCTCCGACCGCCCCAGAACATGGTCTTCGGCAAGATATTCAGGGCACCGTCAACCTCCAACAAGGAACGACCTCAACTCGTTCTTGCTCGAAGCACGATTTCCCCACAGCTCTTCACGCGCGATGTAACCAGCCAACATCCAAGGTTATAGTACTATGGTACACCCCGGATGTGACCCCGGAAGGGCAATCGGAAACCGCCGAAGAAGCTCGTCCGCCATTCGTGTCTCCGTCACCTTTCAGCTATGTTCAGCTCAAAGATGGGGACAAACCTCCTCGCTAATCGAGCTCGCCAGCCGTGGTCCAACCACACAGCGGCAATCCGCAAGCCACAATGTCGACGGTCCCTTCTAGCCTTTCGCACCGTTGGAACCAGCCCGTCGCCCGTTAAGCCAACTCATCAAACCAAACGACACACACAGGCAAATGCCACGACCCGACAAACATCATCGCCACTCACCCCCTTGCATGTCTAGCACTGCACAGCACAGCCCCTCGTCCTTCCCAACGAGATTCCACATCTCCGTCTTCTCATGAAGACATTGTACCATGTCATACTCGATTCCTTTCCCGAGACCCCTTGTTCCATTTAGCACCAAGGCCAGACAGACTACTGCACACAAACAACAAGCCGGAACGAGACATTCCTACGACCCTGCATGACCACCTTCCACTAGCAAACCGACCTCTGAAAAGCTGTCCTGGAATCTAGGGGTCCTACCCAAAAAGTTGTCGCACCGCCGTCATCACCCCCTCTGATTGGCCAGCACACCTGCCCCGGCCACATGTGACGTCACCGACGACGATGATGTGAGGTCGCCGATCACCCAGCAAAACAGGTTTGACGTCGTAAGGCACGAGACCCCTCGACCGCCATCGACACCGTTGGTCAAAACGGGTTGGGGAAAACGAACGAAGAAGCTGAATGCCCATTTTGGCATCATTGTGCAGCATGGTCTCGGCACCCAGAAGGGGGGAGGGGGGAGACAGAGAAACAGGAAGAGAGGAGCAGGTTGGTGACGAAGAGGGGGGATCAGGAGCACGTAGATATAACACTCCCTCGAACCTCCCGCCGAGAATCTTGTCATCCGACTTATCCAGCATCCCAAGCTTTTCCCCCTCCCCATCATAAGACCCAAGGACTAGAAACAAGCCTTCACCAAGCCCTCTCACCCACCGTTCCAATCCAAACCATATACAAAATGCCATTCTTCGGAAGCGGTCGTCGCGAGCCCTCGCCAGAGCGCGAGCCGACGCCCCCTCCCCCCGAACCCCAACGCCGCGGCTTCTTCGGCAGCTCCCGCCGCGACCCCACCCCGGAGCCCGTAACCCAACACCCGGTCCAAGAACCGCCCCGCAAACACGGCCTCTTCGGCTCCTCCCGCCGCGACCCCTCGCCCACGCCCACCACGCGCACCTCAGCCACCTCGCACTCCTCCCTCTCCTCCACGACCTACCACACCACGCCCGACGGGCACCACGCAGGCGGAGGCGGGGGTCTCTTCCGCCGCTCCACGGACGCCTCGTCCGGCCGTCGCGGCCTGCTGCACAAGTTCGGCGGCGCGGGCGGCGGCGGCGGCGTCGAAATGGATCCCAGCATCGTCTCGGCGCGGGAGCGCGTGATGGGGGCCGAGGCGGCGGAAAAGGAGGCCGATCGTGCGCTGATGGCGGCGAGGGAGAGCGTCGCTGCCGCGAGGGCCGATGTGCGGCGTCTCGAGGAGGAGGCGCGCGAGGAGGCCAGGCGGGCTAAGATCAAGCAGTACCACGCTCGTGAGGTCTCTAAGCGCGGCAAGGCCCTTGGACGTAAGTTGATTCCCACTGCAATGGTGTCTTGTATCGTGACGCTGACTTTATCACAGGCCACGGCGACTAAGTCGTTCTCACAGTATAGCGGCCTATTGCTGTTAGCGGCTATCTTTCCTGTGTCAATGTGTCTTGACACATCGCACGATGAATTGGGATACTGGAGTTTGAGACTGAGCGATTTCCAATACCTTCCTGTTTCGGTGTATTATTATTCTACCTTTGTATGCATGCCGGCGAACATGAGGCTTGGAGTTCTAAGACCAATCACTGTATGAGGAATGAGAAACGAACATGGCTGGCCACAGTTTCATGAAATAAAATGCCGATCGGATGAAAATGCCACGCGCCATATCCCTCAGCATCTCCTCGAGAACTGAAAGATGAAACATTTTAGCATCTGTGGAAGATCCGGTTAGAGAACTTCGGATTCCTGCGAGTACGATTTGGCGATGATGCCGTAACGGCTGACGCAGACTCATCGGATAGGACTCCTGACTGGATCTCTCCTGCAAGATTCCCGAGTCGTCATGGGACAGTCAAGCGTCCTCCGCAACTCGCCGAGGACGTTGGAAACCTGAAAATAAGTGAGTCTGTGTGCGAAACAACCGACGAGCAAATCCCCAGTAAATCCGCCCGAAATCAGAGTCTCAATGGCGAAACGAGATGGTCCGCTGCCTGGAGCCTGATTTTCGTCTTCTCCAGCCCGACTACGACGGCTCGTTCGCTGCGCTCCGAAAGTCAAAACCTTGATCGGGGATACCCTGATAAACTGTCCGCATTTCCTCAGCCACGACTCCCGGCAAACGCCATTCAAACCCATCTTGCATCTTCCAGCTCCGACCGGCGACTTCCCACATCATCGCACTATGCTGCAGTCTTTGATTGGGTTGCTGGGAAAGACCCAGGTGACACTGGGGGCTTCCCGCTCGGGGCTCATGTGGACGACCGAATGTAAATGCCTCTCTCGCAGCTACCCAATCGCCGAAGACGGGACCGCATGCAGCGGGCCGACGAAATGGATGGATGGTAGTTCATTAAACATCATCTAGGCTGAGAACTTTTGCTTGCACAAGGCCAAAAAGGGGGAGGGAGACTAAGACGGGCTGACTGGTGCTATTATCTCATCCGAGGAAACCTAGTAAGCCAGATTATGTGCATGCGCAACTTCCTGCCTAGCACGCCGTGCTTCCTGGCCATGCGGCCCGCCGGTATACGCGATGGAAGACGAGACAAAAGAAAAAAAAAAAGAAAACGTGATCCCCCTGACCTTATGTGCATTGCGAAGTGAAAAGGGTATTTACATTTTGCTCAAAAGTAGCCGATGCCCAAGAGGTATCAAGAACGTCATGTCGAGCCACAAGGGCGTAGAGTGGCCGACGGCGAAAAGAGTAGCATCTGTCCAAGGAGCTGGACGGGGCCGCAATAAAAAGACGTAATCAGTAAGGGCCAGATGAGGGGTTGTAAAAGCCAATCCGTGGGAACGCCGACGCCGTGTCCATGTGCAACAATGAAACCGATATTCCTTCTGCCCGAAAGAAACCCGTCCCCCCGATCGATCGTGTGGTACCTGAGTGTAGAGAGGCGAAAGAAGAGTGCGTGCGATGTCGAGAAAGGAGGCGATGCGCGATGGTGTCTCGGCGGTGCCCTTACATAACGGCGCACTTGGACTCCTCGCGGTCCTTCCTGACGCTGAGTGCGACGCGAGCGGCCTCGGTGAAGGCCTCGTTGACGCCGCGGTTGCGCATAGCAGAGCACTCGAGGTAGCGGAGGGCGTTGATGCGGCGAGCAACCTCCAATCCCTGCTCGTAGTTGATCATGGGGCGTTTCTCGCGCTGCTGGCCCTCGGTGGCCTCCTCCTCCTCGTTATCGGACTCGCGAAGGTCGCACTTGAGGGCGACAAGGACGAGCTTGACGCCGGGGCAGTTGTCGGCGATCTCACCAACCCACTTGCTCTCGACGTTTTCGAGAGAGTCCTTGCTGTCGACGCTGTAGCACAGCATGATGAGATCGGTGTCGTCTGGGCTCAAGTCAGCGGACGGCGTCGTGCTCTCGGGCGTGGGTGTTACTTACCATAAGACAGACTGCGAAGACGGTCGAACTCCTCCTGACCGGCGGTATCCCAAAGCGAGAGCTCGATGTGGACGTTATCGACAAAGATATCTAAGGGTCAGGTTAGCACGCAATTCGGGCGGGAGCAAGAGAAGACCGAGGGATTGTGGGCCAGGCGATGAGGGGAGGAGGCACAAGTGGATTCGATCGAGGGATTAGGAGTAAGGGATTGTCGCATACCGTGGACGTAGTTCTCGAAGACGGTGGGCTCGTAGACAGTCGGGAAGTAGCTAAGCAAAGTCAGCAAAAAATCAAAACCCAAAAAAAAGATCAAAATCTGAGAATAGTCTCCTGGTGGCAGGGCAGGCAAGGCGAGGTCAGACTTACCCTCTGGTAAAGACGTTCAACAGCGATGTCTTGCCGCACGCGCCATCGCCACTGCAGGTATCAAATCAATCAGCAGGAGTCCACAGGTGGCAGGCAAGGCAAGCAGGCGGCCAAGCATCAGCAACCAGGGGGGGAAGCAAGGCAGGTCTCACAGGAGAACCAGCTTGCGCTGGACAGTCTTAGAACCTCCGCACAAGGGCATGATGGGCGAGATTGACGGGTGGTGGTGGTTGTGAGGATTGGCAGCGAGGTTGAGTTAGGGAGGAATGGCGAAGAAAGCCGAGGCGAAGCGATACACACAAGAGTTGATTGCTTGTGTGCTTGTTGGTGAAAAGCAAAAGTGGGTGATCGTCGGTCGGGAGGTTTATGGTTTGTTGGCGGCAGCAAGGGGAGGAAGGAAGCTGCGTCGGGTGGTGGTTGTTTGCAGCTAAGGCAGGCGCAGGTAGAGGCAGGTCTGGATTGGTTGGCTGTGGTAGCAGCAAAGAAGAACAACAAAGGCCCGGCCCCCAAAAAGGGTCTGAGGTACACACGTAAATGTGACTTTGAGGTGTGAAGTCTGGAGGTCTGAGGTGAATTGGTGGACCTGACTTGAGGTGATTTGGGGGAGTGAGTAAATTGGATGGTAACGTGGGAGGGAAGGAGCAGGTAAGAAGGAACAGCGGGACAATAACCACAATGGAAGGTGCCTCCTCCCCTGTGGAACTACCCGCACCAATCAATGCAATGCAACCAAGTATAAGTAAGTCTAGGTGCTAACCAAGTGCCCTGTCACAACAGAGCATCTGTAAGGTGAGGCGGTTAAGGCAAGGCAAGGCAAAAGGTAAAGAAAGGCACCAGAAGTATCCGTAAATGCACCAGTCTGCAAGTTAGATAGAAAGTGGGTGAAGAAAGTTGAACAGCGGATAGGGATGAATGCTGCAGAAAGGGAAATTGGGTTGGGAAATAGTGCACTGCTCAATTGGCCGAGATGAAGTCTGAGGGGTTGCAGAATGGGTCCCAGTCTCCCAGAGAAGAAGAGACGGACAGGGCAGGTAATTAAAGGCAGGCGTTGTTTTGCCGGGGAGACGCTGGTAGAAAAAGGGACGGGGGTGGACACTTAAGGGGACGTGGAGGTAGGTGGATGGGGGATAGGGATGCCCAGCCCAGGACTGTGCTTTTGTTTTGGTGGTTTGGTCGATTTTAAAAAAGACCCACGACTGCAATTATTTTTTTGAGGAAAATAGAAGTCACAAATGAGTTCAATGATTTGCTACGAGAGAATGGGGAGGAAGGAACAGCCAGGCTGTCAGCTACAGGCAGAGGCAGGGCAACCACGAATTGGAGGATGAACCGGGGGCGAGGCTACGACTGCCTCTTGCATGTCACTGACTGAGCGCTTCCACCGCCCTGCCTCATTCCCTCGCTCTCCACGTCTGCAGCCAGAGCACCGCAGCAGCGAGACTGAGCGCAGCATATCATCATCAGAGGCAGAGGCAAACCTGGAAGGCAGAGAGGTACAGTGGAGAATGCACGTTCTCCGCCACATAAAATACGTCCGCATGCACTAAAGCAACCCAATTATCCGTACCGTACCGTATCCATCCAATACCATCCACTGCAACTGCAATACCTACTACGCAGTATATTTCTATCTTGATTACCTAACACACCATCAACCGACCCCGACCCATCTCAGCTGTTGTGCTCAAGCAGAGACCTTCGAAGGCGTAGGCCATCGATTAGGCTTTTTTGGCTTTTTTTGCCCCTGGTTCAGCAGGCCCGGTGGCGTCAAGAATCCCCGAAGAGACAACCGAACCGAACCCCCTCGAGGGGCATCGTGTCCATGTACCCCGGCACGATACGTCTGACGATAGGTACATGCCTTGATCTTGTGCGCCGCCACCATCGTATACTTACCTCAATAGTCACCCCCGACAGCAAATTCTACATAAATCTGACATAGACGTAAAGTCTGAGCTGTAGCCGCTTTAACCTGAGCTGAGGGTGAGGACGGGGTGATCATCCCTGAGTTAACACTTGGCATCGTTCATCCCTCGGGTAAACTTGCCGCGAGTGCCTCCCTACTTCCCCTAGGCCGGTGTCTCGGCTTACTAGCCGCATCATCCACAGGACTTTTTCCACTTGCTTCCTGCCTGTTCGCTTTCGGGACCCTGGCTTCGTGACTAGTCTTGCAATACTTATTGCTAGCGATCTTTGTCGTCCTGGTACTAGTCCCCAATCTCCTATATAGTGTTGTTACCGGTCCCCATAGGTACCCAGGCTTTGGGGTTGATGTTCGACAGGCGTGTAGCCAGCTTCCCGGCGTGATTTTAGGCTCCCGTCTACAGTACCCAGTCCAGAACCATGACCTAAGACCAGTAGGCCAATCTCTGGTGTGTACAGCCGCGCAAGCCGGCGAGCGACGTTAGTACTTGATGTCGCCTGGATCTGGGACTCAGCCGTATGCCTAGATTTGGGCATCATGCTCCAAACACCATGATTCTGGTCGCAGATTCAGCGGCATAGCTCCCGAAACGCGACATAAATTGATCTGGAAGCATGGCTGTAGGGGCTGGTAAAGGCACATCAATGTGACGGGCTTGGCCTGCGTCTATTCGACTATAGGGGTTGCCGGAGAATGTTTATCTCAAATTAAGGTGAGGTTCAGAAGGGCCAGGCAGCGCGTGCCGGGTGCGCGGCAGAAAGCACTGCGCAGTGGGGCCGGCTGGCCGAACGCGTGCCGGACGCGGATCGGCAGTAGAAACCGCGACAATCCGGGAAGTACTCGAACTTTTAAAGCCAATCGTAGAAAAAGCTTCTCTACAGCTTAATGAATGGATTGTACTCTTTGCCTTGAATTCCGTGTAATTTGCCTTGCCAAATGAGGTGATCTTCTGGTAAGAGGTGGCAAGAGCATCAAGTTCAGAGTATCTAGCCATCCTGTCCATCTTCCCGCCGTTCCCTTACTGGCCTCAGGAGTATTTCGAATTCATACATCGGAATACCACTGATAGCAAAAAATCTAAATGGGGAACTCACCAGTCGCTCACTGATGTCGTCGATGCTACTTGAGCTCTAGATCGGCCTTATATGCAGCTGCCGAGGCTAAGACTTCGAATGCAAAAAAAGCACTATTCATCTTCTCTTTCGGCGAACTCGAGATATCGTAGTGAAGGCTTGTAAAAATTTTCCACCCCAAGCTTCCGTAACCGATGCTGCATGACAAGTCCAACCGCACCCTCCTCGTCTTGTCGCGATTTGGCACGGCCCCACTCCGAGTGCGGCTCATGCTCTCCTCGGACTCGGCTCTGGCCGAAGTCGATCATGAAGACCTGGTAATACTCTTTCTCGTTCTCGCTACGCAGGCTCACAATGAAATTCTCGGGACGCACGTCCGCGTTGAGGATGTCGTTATCCCCCAGAACGCGAACAATCTGCACGGCTTGGTCGACAATATCTTGCCAGCTGCTGGGTGGCGGGTATAGGTCGAGCTTCGAGAGGCTGAAGCCCTGAATATATTGCAGTAGAACGCCTCGGATCTGGAAGTGCTCTTGATATCGGTCATGGACGCCTTGAGGAGCCGCCGCGTGCAACACCGCAGCTCCCAGAAAGCGCGGTATCAGCTTTCCCTGGAAGTCGCGGAGTTTCGCACAGGCTGCAGTCTCAGAGTGGTACATATGGAGACTCTGGGTAGCTAGAAACGCCTCGTTCCGGCCCGCATCCCATTCGTCTTCAGTCTCCTCCCCCTGAACGATTCGTCGGCACTGAGCCGTCGTAGGAAACTCTCAATGCCCCCACTCGACAAGAATTCGGTGTACGCGGCCTCTGAATTCTGGTCCCACGGTCCGACTCCCTGGTCGTCGCGGAGCTGGTGGGCAAAACGCCAGTCGTAGAGTTTCCAGAATTTCGACGACCATGCCGCAAGAGAGAGTCCAGGGCTGATATAGCTGCTTGATGCTCACCTTCAGGTTGAGTGAGTCGTCCATGCGCTGCTCTGAATTACGGCGTAGAGTGAGCACCTGCCCGATTTTGTAGGGTGCAGGCCGGGTCAAAGGTGATTCTGTGGAAGCCGTAGTGGAAGCCTTGGTGTCCATCCCCCATCACGAAAGTGAAAAGGGAAGACTGGCTTGGGAGGACGGCCGCTTCTTTTGCAGCAGGAACGTGCACGAAGGAAAGAGATCACCTCGGGCCGTGAGCTCACAGCTGAAGTGTGGGTGTGTGGCAGCCGTGCCAAGACAGCCGCTTGTATCTCAGACAAAACAAGGCTGGGGTAGTTAAGGTAATTTACATCGTGAGCATCACTGAGCGCGGGCGGTGCAAGGCCGACCTGGAAGTTAGAGCGGCGATACTGACTAACTGAATCAGGACACTGATCCCTAAAGTTTGGTAGACAACTACCTTAGGTAGGTAGGCAGTGTAATTAGAACCGGGCCAAGGTCACTTTTTCATTTCCAGATCGTGGGACCGAGATCATCAAAATTCCCGTCCCGACCTGCGCACTGAAAGCGTTTGCTGATCTCACTGTTTCTGTTTCCGCCTCGTCCTATCTCCTGCCTCACTCCCTTATTCCCACTTGATACTTCACACCTCGATGGATGGGATAAACATGAAGACCAACCAACAAGCTTCCATCACTCTGCTCAGTATAATTTCTGCCCACCGTGCGATCCCGCCCCCCAAAACGCGTCATCTTCAAATTCCCCTCCGTCAAAACAAAATACGCTCCACTATCCAAACCTCGACTCCACCGTCAACCAAGGAGGACAGACCACACTCACCAGGACCAGGCACACCCCAGCGAGCCAAACCCCGGCCATCTTGTCGAACGCTGGAAGCAGCCCCGAGAGCAGCGGCGTCGTCGTCTTATTCGTCGTCGAAACTGACAGAACCAACAACCTTAGACTAGCTGAAGCACGCAAGAGGCCCTGGCCCATGCCCATGCTCTCCCATCCAGCCTCCGATCTTGCGCCGTTCTTACGAGTCCTCTAGAAGTCTTGCCGAAGTCCCGTGAGCGAAGCCCAGCATATGCAGTTCTCTTGTGGTATAATTCTTTTGCCCTGTATAGGTATACAAAAGAATTCTCCTCTTCACCTTCCATAAGAGAAAGCTATGTATTGCGACCAAGTCAATTTGCCTCCGGTATCCCCCCTCCTCACAGCCCCTCAACACCTCACTCACCCGGCCTCGAAACCAAGTCTCTTCTCTGCACAGCTTCTACCATGAACAGCCTCCAGGGCAACACAGCTCCGCATCGTAAAACCCGCCCGACGCATTGAACTGCAGGCCCTGCCAGGGGTTCTGACGCTCGCCGCCCCGCCAACCGCCGGCGAGCCGCTCCATCGTGCCTCGGATGTCCCCTCTTCCCCTCAAGGTCCACGTCGATCAAGCCCGTCTGGTGACTGTGCTCAGGGCCTCCCGCTACGCGAGTTGTTTAAGCCCGGTGGAGAAATCGTTCATGCTCACTGCGGTGTCATAACGAATTGCACAAGTCATGAAGTCAAACGATGTAATCCGGTCACGTCTTTGGTGTTCGCCCTCAGCAATTCGACGGGGTACGTTAGATTTGTGTTATGTCTATTCCGCCATGAAATGTGTTGCGACCTCGATTACTACGTTCCCTATACCTGCGAATCGTACGAATACAACCCCGACATGCTAGGAATATGCCGATGACGTGCATGTATACACAGGCGTTGTGCGGGGTGATCGTCCTGGAAACCCCTCGTCAGTCCCATTCCACCCTCCTCGCCGAGTAGTGTCCCGGATGGAACGGGCCTGCGAAGCACTGGCCAACGGATAGACTCTGCAGGGACGGACGGACAGACTAACGGACGGGCTTTATTCCCCTTCCTTCGTCAATTCTACCGACGCCGTCGTTCCAGGCCGCTAGAGCATTCGTTGATAAAGTTGCCGAGTGACTCCGTTCCCCTTCAGTCATCGTCTCTCTGCAGACCCTGTCTGCCCCGCCCAATCCTCTCTCCTAAGCCCATGTTTCCTGCCTTGCGGTGCAGCCCGTTGACGAACTGCCTGTCGCCACCGTACTTGGACGACCGCTCCCTGGCTTGGTCGTCTGCATCACGTGCTGCCTTCTCCTGTGCTTCCAGCGCCGCGAGTCGGCGGTCTCGGTCGGTGTCCAGATCCGAGGCAGCCGCCTGCATGGCCGCCAGCTTCCTCGCTCGCTCATCGTCTGCGGCCGTATCGTCGACCTTGTTCGCGCTACTATCGCTTCGATCACGGTCTTGTCGACGGTTGTCAAACTGCCTGCGGTGTCGAGAGCCGGATGCATCTCCGTTTCGGTCTCCATGCCGTTCGTGCTGATCGTACCTCCGCGGTGACCTGTCGCGCCGTCTGGGGGCTCGGTCTTCGTCAGACACGGATGCCTCGCGCCGTCGGTCGCGGTCGCGCCTGTACCGTCTATCGTAGTCGCCCTTGTCCCCGGAGTCGTGTCGGCGAGGCGACCTTGATCTCCTCCGTCGGTGGCCGTCTCTATCCTGAGAGTCGCTGCGACGACGTCTCCTTTCGCATCTATCCTCCTCGTCGGAGGCGTCTCTTCGCCGGCGCGGACTTCTGGACCGGGAGTACGACCGCCGTCGCTTGTGATGCCTGTCTTCGCCGTCGTCGTCGCGATGTCTGTGATGCCTCCTCTTGTGCCTGTCGTGCCTGTCCTCCCTTTTGGACTTGGGCTTCTGCTGGTCTTCAACGCCCATCCTTGCGAGTAGTTGCCTGCGCTTGATGGGGTCGTTCATCATGGCCTCGTACGCGGCCTGCTCTTGTTTCTTGATGGCAAGCATAGGGTCTTCCCTGATCTTCGCCGCGGTGTCTCGTGCCGTATTGGCGGTCTGCAGGGCCATGAAGCTCTCCTGGCCGGCCTGCTTCTCGAGATTTTTGTGCTCGGTGCCCTTCAGTAGGTTGTCGATGCGACGCTTGCCGAGGAGGTAGCTCTCGCGCTCCTCAGTGGTGCCGGTTTGTCCATCGGTAGGGCCGCTGTAGAGGAACTCAACCCGATCGACCTTCTTTGTGTGTCCAGCCGCCTCGAGCTTCTTTTGCAATTCTTCGCGGGCGCGTTCTTCCTTCAGCTCGTTGATGCGCTGTTGCGTCTTTTTGCGCTCTTCGAGAGCCTTCTTCTCTTCTTCCCAGACCTTGGCCTGGTTCTTCAGAAGAGACGGGTGGAAACTCTTCTTCAAGTTGAGATCGCCACCCATTTTGCCGGTCGGTTTGGTTGTATGTTATCCGAGTATATTCGTTCCGATGTTGCTGGGTGTTTGTGCGCAGTTTTCTGTGAAGATTGATAAACGGACAGCGACAGTGACGGAGACGACGACAACAACAATGGAGGTGACGGGATGACGAGGAGCAGCGTGGGAAGATTATGGCGATGGGAGACTGTGGTTAATATGCGCGGCTGGGAACCTGGAAGGAACTGTGGAACAAAAAGTTGCCTCCTGCCGTGGTTCTGCCTGGTCTGTGCGTTATCAAGCAGGCGCTTATGTGGGCCCACCAATCGATAAGCTCCCCCGCCTTCCTGAGAGTGCCGTCAACACTAGCTGCTCGTGCCTGCCTGGAAATGTGAAGTCGACCACAACTGAACCATTCCTCAGCCTTGCAACTTTCCAGTTTCAAACAACAACCCAAATGCTGGCTTTCTAGCGCTATTTCCCGAAAAAAATCTCAATCACCTCCCCACCTACCCACCTACCCACCGACAGGTTTTCGTCTCCGGAGCCCAGACCACCGCCGAGATGTCCGACGACGAGGACTTCATGCAGGAGTCGGACGAGGAGCAGTGAGCTTCCCTCAATTCCGATCATTCTGGCCGATCTATGGCAGTAGCGGATGCTCACCGCGATTAGGTACGACTTCGAATACGAGGAAGACGATGACGAAGACTCGGGCGACGTCGGCATCGAGAACAAATACTACAACGCAAAGCAGCTGAAGCTCACCGACCCCGAAGATGCAATCACCGAATTCTTAGGCATACCACCTTTAGAAGAGGAAAAGGGCGAATGGGGCTTCAAGGGTTTGAAGCAAGCTATAAAGTTGGAGTTCAAGCTGGGCCAATACGAGAAGGTACGTTCGGTGTCATCTGCGAACAAACGGAGTACCGAAGCTGACGTAGAGGACAGGCGACAGAACACTATGCCGAGCTCCTGACGTACGTCAAGTCGGCGGTCACGAGGAATTACTCCGAGAAATCGATCAACAACATGCTGGACTACATTGAGAAGGGCTCAGATGGACCCAAGGCCGTGGCCTGCGTCGAGAAATTCTACTCGCTCACCCTCGAGAGCTTCCAAAGCACCAATAACGAGAGGCTCTGGCTTAAGACCAACATCAAGCTGGCAAAGCTCCTCCTCGACCGTAAGGACTATGGTACGGTGGCCAAGAAGCTCCGCGACCTTCACAAGGCCTGCCAGAAGGAGGACGGCAGCGATGACCCCAGCAAGGGCACGTATTCCATGGAGATTTACGCTCTCGAGATCCAGATGCACGCCGAGACCAAGAACAACAAGCAGCTCAAGCGCCTATACCAGCGTGCCCTGAAGGTGCGGTCTGCCGTTCCGCACCCCAAGATCATGGGCATCATTCGCGAGTGCGGCGGCAAGATGCACATGAGCGAGGAGAACTGGGCCGAGGCGCAGACCGACTTCTTCGAATCTTTCCGCAACTACGACGAGGCCGGCTCGCTGCAGCGCATTCAGGTGCTGAAGTACCTCCTTCTCACCACGATGCTGGTCAAGTCCACGATCAACCCGTTCGATTCGCAGGAGACCAAGCCTTACAAGCAAGACCCGCGGATCACAGCCATGACGGACCTGGTGGACGCTTACCAACGCGACGATGTCCATGCCTACGAAAACGTCCTCCAAAAGAACCAGGACATTCTTGCAGACCCCTTCATCGCGGAGAACATCGACGAAGTCACCCGCAACATGCGCACCAAGGGCGTCCTGAAGCTCATCGCCCCTTACACGCGGATGAAGCTGGCCTGGATCGCAAAACAGCTCAAGATTTCACAACCGGAGGTCCAGGATATCCTGGGCTTCCTCATCGTCGACGGGAAGATCGATGGCAAGATTGATCAGCAGGCAGGCACGCTCGAGATCCAGTCGGACGCGGACAGTGAGCGCACCAAGGCTATCCACGAGCTCACCCAGTCCGTCTCCAATCTCTATACGACCATGTTCAAGGAGGGCGACGGCTTCCGCACCACCGAGTTTCCCGCCGAAGACCAGAACATGGATATGATGGGCGGCCTGACACCCCGGCAAGGCGGCCCACGAGGACCGCCACGAGGCGTCGGACGGAAGGGCAAGGGAGTGATGCCGATGTGGACTTGACGCCCAAGTCCAGCTTCCTAGCAACCAGAAGACCAGGGCGATATGGAAATTGGGGGACGGACTGCTGCCGCCTTCCTCCCGATTGCATCGTCACGCGACAGATGTGCAGATGAGAGGGGTTTCTTGGGGTCTCCGATGAGGAAGCAAGCGAGGATACTCAGATGGGATGTGAACAAAGGAAAGAGATACCAAAAGACCACGTGAAATATGATAGATTCCAATTTCCCTATGCATTACGGGGAGCTACAGACATTCCGCGGGTGCACACACACACACACACACACACTTACATGTTTGGCTTCTTCGCCTAGGCGAACTAGCTTGGACCTTTGGGAGCAGCTTCCCGCTGCGCGGCGCTCGATCTGTCGACCTCGTCGGATCTCGTGGGAGGGTGATTAAGGGAAGGAGAACGAACTCACGCAGGATCCAAGGCGAAGCAGAGAGTTTCGATTGTCCCGTCTGCACAGTTTACGACATTACTTTCCAGACCATTAGTTGGGAGAGTCGTTCGTCCGCCGTCGGGGCTGTCTTTCTCTCTTGACTTCGGGGGAGTAGAAGCAAAAGCCCGGTGAAGAGGAGAAAGGCACCTGCAAAGGTATATCATCTGCAGCATATGACGGCTTGCAAATTACCTCAGATCAAATCAGCAGCGTAGTTAAAGACAGCGAATCTCTCACAGACCAACAAAAAGGTCAATGACCAAGATCTCCGTATCTCACCCCTCCTCACTCCCGGGATATAACCTCCCCCTGCCTCCGTGGAAAAGCTTTAATCGTGGCAGTGAAAAAGGGGTGTGTAGATCGACCAAGGATAGAGGAGAATCCCTCGATGACACTGCTTCGGGAACGAAACAAAAGACGAGTGCTGAATTCGGCAGGTCGGTTGGCGACCAACACCACCACCGCCGCCGCGACCACCACTCTCATTTGGGATGCAGTGAGATTGTGGTGGGAGCAAACTCTGCCCGCCGTGCGATGCAAGCGCAGGATTAAGTCCCGATGGTTCCTGGCAGCGGCGACAGCAGCAGCAGCAGAACCAGCTGAAGAGTATTCACACATCCATCTTCGGTTCAGCTCTGGTTGTCATGAACCCTTTGATATCAAATGTCATCGCATGCCGTCGTCTCCCTTTTCAGACGTTCGTATTCCAACTTAGCTTCGGCTCTATTATCAAGTCAAACTGCTTCGTTTCGGTAATGAATCGGTCGACATACATACGCGGCCTCGGTCTTGTCATACCTCACACTACACGACGCCATACATTGCTCAAGTATCTCGAACCCAAGGGGGAGTTTGTGAAAACGCGATCTCCTTCCTCTCCTTCTCGATTCAGAATTCGACCATCAAATAGAGTGGCGCCTGACGTGTTGGCCTCCGATTCTGTGCTATTACCCGCAGCCCCCTTCTACAGACGTCAAACGGAAGAAAAGGCCGATCGATGGCCTCCCACCCACTCACTTGTGTGTACTGCAGTGGCCGTGGCGTCTGCAGAACCGCGTTGTACAATGAAGCAAGCCAGAGTGGGATGGCGTGGTGCTGCTCGTCGCAACCCACCCTCTCCCGCCTTCCTGCTCTCGCCCACTCGCTCTCGGCCGATTACAGTGCGTATGTACGACAGACGCGGCGGATTTGGTCCGGAGGACCCAACGAGAATGAGTCGTCACGGTGTCAAACGGGTTCGAGATTACTGGTTCGGAGCTGCGCTTGCGGTGGCACAGGAGGCAGCTCTGCGGGTCTGTCGCGGTCCGCTGCCGGAGCGAGCGAGCAAGCACCTGGCAGCAAGAAATGCGGACGGCGTGTGTTCGGCTGCAGCTTGCGTATTGCCTTTGTTTGCCTGATGGCTGCTTGCATGCTGCAAATTGCGGCCAAGCATAGACCGAGGAGCGTCGTTGCCTCTGGTAAGATTGCCTATGAAGCCCTCTCTGCAAGATGAGAACCACAGATCTTGATACGAACCTCTGACAAAAGGCGCCCAACGGTGATACAGACGCCGGCCATCTGAGTTCCTTGAGCCGCTGTTCGCGCCGCTCGAACGATACACAAGGCGGTTGTGCTGCGTTGCGCGGGATGTCATGCGAGATGTGACACTTCTCGAATTATGGATACGTAGGGTGCCTCAGAACATGCTCAAGTGTGTTGTGAGGGCTTTCTGCATGCTGCGGCCTATCGACCTCTCTACTAGCCAGATGAGCAGCGTATAATGGCTTTGGGCTGGGGAACATCTCCCGACTCCAACCTCGTTTGACCGTTCTGCCATCATTGCGGCATGTAGACGTCGCGGCGGTAGCGAGATCTTGGTCGTTGCAATGTCGCCCGATCGCCGCTTCGCGGGACGGACGGCTGATCCGCACAGGCATGCTCACCGAATGCAGGAGACGACGAGTAGGATACGGGGTCGAGACGCCAATCTCAAACCCCGAGATCCACACCGATGAGATGTCAAATCCGACGTTCGCTCGAGGGATGGGTTCCAAAACCACGCTTTTCTTGATTTCGATTTTGCTCGCAGACTTGAGAAGCAGTTCTGCTGTGCGTCGGGGAGTGTGGCGGCGGGCCTGGAGTTGATCCTCACCATGCGTAGGGCAGGGGTTTGTCTGGATGAGCTGTCATATTGCCAAGGGTGTTAGCTTCCCTTTGAGGTCTTTTCCTCGGGAAAAGTAAAAGGAATATTTCGTGCAGCCCCAGCTGTGTAGGTGCATAACAAGCGTTTCTGCAGACAAGAAGAGAGACGAGAGCGATTTCGATGAAGACATTACCACAAGGGACTGACAGCGGAGCATTGGAGATCTTCGATGAGTACTCGGCCCCCCGCTCTGCTCCTACTTAGCCAAAGAATGCTCGCCAACACAAGACACTCTTGCAATCATCCACTCAGTGCGGATGGAAACTTGCCTACGTGGGACGACAGGGCGTATGCGTGGACAAACCAGACGCAGTCGATGCGACGTCGTTGCCGTTGTGTGAAAATGCGACTGCAGGGTTTCTTGCCATTCTCTCCCCAGTTCAGTCCGCGCTACCCAGCTCCAACTGAGCTTCTAATCAAGTTTTGGTGCTATTCTCAACGATGAACGAATGCGCGGCGCGGTCATCGCCTTTCAGAAGTCATAATCGGTTTCCTGCCTGACGATTCTCCCCCGTGCTACTCTCTTGCTTCTCACATGCCTCCCTCCGAGGCCGACGCTTGGGTAAATCCGACGGCGATCGTGGCTTCTGGGCTCGGTGTATGTATGTCTTTTCAGACTACGCCCTAGAGCAGATCCGTGATAGCGCCAAAGGAATGAACAGGGGCGTAGAGCTTGGGTAAGCACCGGTCTGGTTTCATTAGGCTTCGTCTTCATACATCGCCGTTTACTTGCACAGAGCGTGGCTCGTCGGGTCTCCTTGCCTCTTCTGGAGTCGCGAACGCTGCCGCCAGAGCTGATTTGTTATATGTCAGTGAGCGGATAGGCTTACTGTCGTAACTAGGCTGGAATTCGGTTCGAAACGTCTATCCCATCCGGACACCGTTCCTCCCGGAGGTTTTGAAATGGCCAATTTGAACAGCAACAGGAGCTATTGCGGAGCAAGGGTTGCGGCAGCATCTGGCATCAAGTTTGCCAGAGCTCTGGCCCTTGCGCATCACCAAGGCTGCATGGGTTGGAGGGCATGACAAAATGCGCCTTTACTCCGTTCGTCTGAATCGGGATTGGTGTGCCTGGCTCCTCTCATCTTGTACGACAGTCCCAATGAAGCCATCTCGAGTTCCCAGATTGGCCAGACCACTGTGGGTGCGTAGATTCGTGTGCGTAGGGTCTCGTGGCTTGCTCATTTCATTTCGTAGTTGTGTCGTGTGACGAGACTTTTTAAACCTGCCCGCCTCTCATCATGAGAGAAAACCACAGTACTGCAGTGTGCAATCATGTAGGGCCTGGTCGAGCGATCTAGGTTCAAGTTTAGGGCGTTCGATCGGCTCATCCCGCTCGCCGAATTGACCGACGGCAGCCCGTATTGGAGGTGTTGCGAAATGGATGGACCCTGAGAAGTTAGGAGCCTGCCTTGGGGGGAAAGCGTCTACGCATTCAAGACGTCCTGGTTCGCCGAAGAGGTCTCGAGAAGTCTCTGACGGAACTTCTATTCTCTGCTTCATCCCTAGGCAGGCGGACTCAGCGCGGTGCGGAGGACGTAGATCCTGAGTCGCCTCCTGGGTCTGGGGTTCCACCACCAAAGGACCGAATTCACACAGAATTGTTATCGTCAAGTTTGCTTTCCGCTTGGACAAACCAACCGCATTGCAGGGACTCGTGAGCGGAACTAACCGCACATCCGCTCCACAACACCAGTAGCCGCATTTTTTATGAAATATGACATTTGTTTTGTGATGACTTGGCTTTGTTGGCCTCGGGGCTCTCGGCGCGGGACTGGACCCCTTGTCGATGAAGACCCCAGTCATGAAAGACTTGCCCCAACTTCTCTGCGTGAATCCTTGCGCAGCCTGTACTACGCAGTAGGTCCTGTCGAGTACCTTTGGTTGGGACCCAAGAACATCCGGGGGATCCCCCGAGTAATGTTTGAAGTGCACGATAGAACGTCAATTCGTAGCCCGGACCGGTCTTGACGGAAGGAAGTACTTCTGCATGGCATGTCGATCGATTCCACTCATGGAGACGTCGCAGGTGAAGAACTAACTCGCAGCTGGCGTTACCCACAACTAACGGCCTTATTTCAAGGAATTCTCGGCAGTGCACTGATGAAGTACCGTTTGTTGGGGCCGAAAACGTCCTCGGATGCGAAGCGGTCGTTTTGCGTCTGTTCCCCTCCCCAGTAACTAATTATCGTCTGTGTCGTCCAAGCTGTCCAAGTCGCCTACAGACTAGAAGATTTGTACGAATCAAACTCAGATTCTTATGTCGGATCTCATCAAAGCGACGCTGATTGAGCCGAATGCACCGCCTTCGACTCAATGACAGTCAATCTCTGCAAGTCTGTTTCTGGTATGCATCAGTGAGGCCTCTCGCGCCTCGACATTCTACAGACGGAGCAGGATTTCCGGCTGGACGGTGCGACAGCGTAACATGTCGTCTCCACGCAGCAGTATGGTCACACAGTCGAAACCGTCCAGGGCCAGGGAAAATCGATATCACGCCCCAATTCCTCCCGCACGAAAGTCTTGGAAATACCACGAAGCTTCGGTGTTGGGGGATGGCGTGGCATTCGCTCGTTGTTGAAGCTCGCCGAAACGGTTACGCCGGTTTTCGCAGCCAAGTACGATATCCCGTCCGGGTCAAGGCGACCCATCTTGTCCACTTTACCGTCGGCTTTCAGGGTTTCTTTCAACCCTCTTTTTTTTTTATTTTTTATTTTTTTTTCCCAACGGATCCGCGTATACTGGTCCACAAAGCTGTGGAATATGCACGATCAAGTCTAGTGGGTTGTCAAAAGCGCGCCATTGTTTTGACGCTCTTGACGAGAGCTCCAACAGCCAATGTCCTCCGGAGCGGATGGTGGTGACGTTGCACCAGTCGAATTCCTTGGTTGAGGTTCGTTTAGTGTGGGCTAACCAGCACGGGTTGGTAACAGAGTTGTCCGTGGGAAAAGTCTGCACGTTACAGCCGAAGAACGGAATCGGCCGCCGTCCGCCGTCAGCCATGAGCCAGCGACAAGCATGTCCCATGTAAGGTAAAGCCTCTGCTACGTATAGGGTGTCCGAGCCACATGTGGTGTAAGCCGGTCTCGTGGGAACGTCAGTCCAGTCAAGGCGAAGCAGACCAGCAGGTCGGCTAAGAAGCCATTTGGCACACGACGAGTTGTTGAGATGGATGCTGCCGGGAGCAAAGGCGTGCGGACTCATTTTTTGGTGCCATGCTGAGCGGCCAAATGGCGGCCGCCGGAAGCAGCATTGAAGAATGAAAAGAAACGACTCGACGAGGAGGACGGGGATGAATTCGTTCGCCCACAAGTGATATTGTCATTGTCGCCGTCGCATTAGTTGTTGTCCCGCTTGCTGTGTGTCTTGGACATCGAAGCTTTGCTGAGAGATGGAAAGGCGGGCGAGAAAGCGAGCAAACAAGTGTTGATGACGGTTTCTCGGGGGCATAACGGGCTTGATCGGGGCTCTCTCGGGAAGCGCTTCGTCACTGCTTGGCTCTCCCTGGCTTATCGCGATGTCTGTACGAAGTCGTTGTGCTTTCCCGCCATACATCGAATGACTGACATGTTCTGCTCCGCTCTGGTCGAAGCATGAAGGAGCCTGAGACGGGTCAACGTAGAGTACGTGAAAGCGTTGGGCATGCAGGCTCTCAAGACTTGGAGCGGCGCTATTCACGCCAGGTAGCGCCGCGGCAAGGCAGGCCAACTCCAGCGCCAATGTCACTGTCAGTGGGAGTAGTCACTACAGTGTGATGGAAATTGTGGAGAGAGGATCACGATGGATGGAGTCGGATCAGCACGACGGATACAACATCATCGTCTGTCCACCGCGGGTGTGCGTCTGTGTGCTTGTACGTACCTGGCTCTTGGCACGCAGACGAAGGCCTAGTGTATAGGTAGTGCATCTGACAAGAATAAGCGATGCAGTTAGCATCGGCTGGGCGGCCATCACATCTTACCTCGGAGTACAGAGCACAGAGTACGGGTGCCACGGCTCTCAGAGTGGGCTGCGCAGATATGTCTGGTCGGTTGGTGCTGGTGCTGGTGCTCTTCGATGCTTGTGCCAACCTTGCTGCAGCAATACTCCAAGCCCGGAGCAGACACTGGTCACTGGTCGCTCGCCATCTCACATCTCACGAGCACGCGGCGAGGGCCCTTGTTAGCTCGAACGGTGAAAGACAGGGTATCACCCCGGCTCGATTTGACCCTAGAATGCTACCCCTGCGCAGTGCGATTTGATGTCGACCTCTGTCTTCTGTGACTTTTCTCCAGCAGCTAGGTGCGCAACGAGCAAAGTGCTGCCAATTACACGTGGAGTCCAATTAGCACAGGCAGAGTACAGAGGAGGGAGACTTGTCCTCAGGAGACTTGGCGGAAGAATGGGTTTCGTCGTTTGACCACGAAGTTGCGCGTGCTGTTGAGGTGCTGCAATGCTGGATTGTTTAAGGGCTTCTCTCCATGTATGTTACACGTGGGATGGATGTTGAGGTATCCGATGATCCTGACAGACAGGGGGGCACACCGTCGCAACGCGGGAGAGCGAGGATGGATGGGATGAGGAGGCGGCACGGTTGAAACGAAGGATGCTGGAGAAGACGACTTTCGCATCGTCGATGGAGCTAGACGGCGATGGGCCAGTGCCGAGGGCAAGGTACCTGGGTACCTGGGGTGGGTACCAGGCCAGACAAGGCGGGACGGTACCGTCTAAGGTACCTAATGTAAGGCAAAGTAAGGTAAGGTGAGTCGGGGGGCTCCTCCTCCGTTTACCGAGTCTCATTGTTGCTTTTTCGCGTACCTTCCTCGACACAATGAGCGGGAAAGATGCAACAGGTGAAGGCCGAGATGCGGCATGCCTGCCTTCCCAACTTACACCACCTACCTACCTAGGTATGTGGACTTACAAGGCAGACACCGGCACAGAACCGAATTTTTGGATGAATGCTTCCTCCATGGCCAATTGAGGGCACGGACGGGAACGGAATGGATGCAATCGGATGGCATATGAGGCCAAGCATGGCAGGCCGGCGGTCGTCAATGATAATGCGCTGCAGCATCCTTCTTTGTACCATGTACGGATGCGCAACATCAGAATATCAATCAACTCTGTGCTACGCCTCTCATACCCTTCAACCCCGTCCGCTTGGGGTTGCTCCCTTGCCCGCGGACGCAGCGAATCCGTACCCTGTCCTCCTTGCCTTAGTCCGAGGGAAACCTCGCGATAATGTTCGTCGCATACTGCACAATTGCGTGCTGCCCTGCCCATGCCTGTCTGAGGGGACGCAGTTGACGAAGTCGCAGCAGAACCCGGTGCGGACCAGCCCAGACCCGAGCAGAGAACCAGGGTTTGGGGATGCAGTCTCTCTCTCTCTCTCTTTTTCAGTGTTTCCTTTTGTCTTTCTCAACGAGGAGGCACGCCTGCGTCTGTTGGTTGCAATACGGATACTATTTCCCACATCTCCAGGGCGTCGCCGTTATTGCCGTTGGCCTCCTCTTTGGGTCAATATTCCCACCATCAGCATCATGATCACCAACGCTATTATGATATGCCATATCATGGATACTATATACAGGACTACCTACCTGTATATGCAGTCCGCACAAGCCGGCGCCGACCAACCAACTGGCGGCATGCCATCCCCATCCTTCTCCAAAGTATCACACAATGGAAACTAAATGGTCACCGTCTTTTTCCCGCCCCGTCGCCATTCTTTCTTCTCGTCTCCCTTGTCGTCTGTCCTGCCTCAACATGCCATGCCATGCCATGCCATGCCTCGCCTTGCCTTGCCCTGCCTTACATGAGATGTACGTACCGTGCCGTAGCTTGCCATATCTCACCCGACCTTGCCTAAGATGTCTGTCTGCCTATCTGTATCTGTATATACCGGGTGTGATGGCAGTGACCGTCTTATACTACGGACGCGGCTGGAATGTGTCTCTATCCGTATCCCGGGCCTGGCGCTGAGTGGATGGACCCCTGCTGCCGGCGTCGCTCGCTCGCTGTTCACCTTGGTCGCTGCCGTTCTGATATTGCTGCCGGGTCGTCTTCTCAGTCTCTCAGTCTATCTGTCTCCCAGTCCCGTGTCTTTTGCTACTGGTGATCCCGGCAGTGTTGCCGTTGTTGCTTCGGGGTAGTGTCATGCTAGCCTTCCATCGCCCGTGCCGGTGCAACCATCGCTACCCTAGAACAACATCCGCATCCTCTCTTCCTTCCTGCCTCTTCGTTCTGCGACGTAGGCAGGTGTCGACGGGAACCGACTGACCCTCATATGCCCCCTGTGTCTCCCTGTGCCGTTTGACTCCTCTCTTTTTGCTCCCCGCTCCTCTTCTTCTTCTCTTCTCTTCATATTCACCCTCCTCTTTTCTTCCTTCATCACCCGCTCCTTGGTCAGAAGGCTGAACTGAGACTGCTCTCGCGAGTGTGGTCTCGAATCATCACTCAGCCAGCCTCTCTCAAGCTCGACCGTAATACTGGGCCACCTCCGCCCTACCCTACCCTACCTTACCTACCTTACCTTACCTTACTTACTGTACCTTACCCTCCGATCCCTAGCTGCGGCACGGCACTGCACGCTCGCATCACATCACATCGATTCCTATCCACATCGGCCAGCCTGCCTGCCTGCCTGCCTTCCTCACGGTTCAGCTCGACCCAGTAGTACCAACCAAGCATCGCCAGCGCCATACCCAAATTCAACAACTGTCCACACCCTCCTCGCATTTGAGCTCCCTCTTTCCAGAGCCAGGACGATACAAGGGCGAGGACCAGAGCAGGACAATATTTCCCTCGGCGACTAAACGACGAAGGCCAGACCGGGGGCCAGGCCGACCAACGGATAGTGCGAGCATCATCATCACCAACGAAGCCTAGTCGGACCACCTTTTTTCCCTGAGTTTGGAGTGAGAACCACAGAGTCGATCGAGTCACATTATCGTTTCTTCTTTGGCCCTACTCCTCCTCCTCTTCCCACCCCTTGGGCGGAAACCATCGATTTCTGCAATATCGCACCCCTACCTGTAGCGGGCGTTCTCATTCGTCGTCTCGCACCTTTTGGCTGAGGTACGGACGAGTTATTTGTGCAACGGGCACGATTATCGATCATCTCTTCCTCTGTTCCTGCGGGTGTTGGACGCCTTACCTGGAGGTTGTATTCTCCCAGTCCATTTCTGAGTTTCCCAAGGTTAGGTTGGTTTTCCAGGGGGAAAAAAGGGCGACCGTTCATTTGTAGTCTCTTGTGTTATTTGCATTGGATCGCATCTCCTCGCATCGTCCGACTACTGCTCACTCACTCGCGCGTACTCACTCCGTTTTCCCACCCCTACTTTTCTCTCTCCTGCTGCTGTTCCCGATCGACCCCGTGATCGATCCCCCCCCCCCCCCCCCCCGACTTCTTTTCTTTTTCCTTGCTTAATCTTGCCTGTACCCGTAACATTCTTCCCTCTCCCTCTAAGCCAATTGAGGACGGGAGGACTCGGTGCGGCATCTCGTCGATATCGTCAGCAAGACGGAAAAAGCACAAGAAAGGAAAGAAGCGGCAGCAGTAGCACCCGGCCTATCTCGACAGCTCTTTTTCACACCGACTGCCTCCACATCAGGTCAGTAAGGACACGCGACGCGAAAGGGGCGGAAGAGAAGAAAGATCGGGAATCAAGGGCAACAAAAGAGAAGAGCGAGAGCAGAAACTCCAGGCCATGTTCCAGCCTCAACCGACGCCTTTTGCGTCGTCTCTTCACGTACAAGCTCCTCACTCGTTGCCTCAGTCTCACTCTCATAATCATGATCACTCTCACACACATCCATCACCAAATCAACATGGTGCTTCTCATAATGTCGGGGGATATGGCATGAGTTTAGAAAGAGAAGCAGGAGGAGGAATGGGAGGCTCAGGAGTGGGAATGATGGCACCAGAACGAGGACAGATGAACGACTACAGCTTCTCAGCAGCCAACACAAGACCGATGCGAATGGGACTGGGAATAGGCTTAGCAGGCCACTCTCATGGCCACAGCATGGGGGGTCCCTTGTCCCATGGCGGCCTGCACCAGCATCAGCATCAGCATCAGCATCAGCATGGACACAATAACAATAATAGCATGGCAATGGGCGAAATGGACGTCAACAGCAACAACCTTCACGGTATCGGAATGGCGGGAATGGCCATCAACATGGGCCTTCAGCAGCGGTCCCAGTCGCTATCGTTGGGCGGGGTCGGGGAACCTGCATCTGCTCCAGGGGGCGTTGGAGCTGGAGCCGGAGCTGTTAGCGCTAGCACTGCTGCACGGGCAGCTACTGCACGTTCCGCTCACAGCGGCCGGGGGCCCCCGGCGCCGCCCGCCGCACCGGGGACCACTACAGGGGCAGCATCACTATCACCACTCTCACCACTAACACCACAGTTGGGGGGCCCTGGACCGGGACCTTCCAAGTCACCACAGGGAGCACCTGCAGTCGCACTTGCACCTGCAGCATTGCCTGCCAACCATCGAGGTCCAGGTATAGGCAGCTTCCAGGTCTCTGCTGCTGCCACCTTCCATAACCACCACCACAGCAGTCACCACAACAGCCCCGGGGCGTCTGCTTCCCATTCGCTCTCTCACTCTCACGCTCTGCCACCTGCACCCGGAGCTCCCAACTCCTCGTCTTCTTCCTCCACCTTTTACAACCTCGACTCTTCACACTCCAACTGCAACTCCGTCTCCAATCCGAGCTCTGCTCCCGAAAGCACCGTCAACCCCGCGAGTACTCGTCCGTCCACCATGGAGCCCGGCGACTCTTCCGCTTCCGACCTCGCCGCCCAGGAAGCCGCCGCCCGAGACTATCAACCTCAGCTCGAGGTAACCATTTCTTACCTTAGCTCGAGTGAAGCTTCGTGTTGAAGCTCGCGTGCTGACTGTCAGCTTCTTAGGGCCCATTGGTGGGCGACAAGATCACGAGCGACGCCATCACCGACGAGTACGCGAAAGCCGACGACGTCTATGTCGCCAAGACCGTTGTGAGTGCTCTGCCCTGCCATGCCGCCATCTACATCTGCTTTCTTAATCCCATCATCAACCATGATCCTCGAGCACCAGCTAACCGCCGACTTCTTATTAGGCGCTCCCACAAACCTACTCCCACTACCGACCTATCCAAGGCGACGGAAACTGCGGCTGGCGAGGTAAGTCTGCCTTTTGCCGTGTCGCCATCTCGAGCACGACTTCTTCCTACCCCGCATTCTCATCCCATGACGACTTGGAGCTTCTAGCAACCGAGAGAGCTCTCCCAAGCACGCCACCTTTTTTTCGGCGACATCGCGGCGCAACCTCAGGAATGCGGGAGGGGAGGGTCCTGCGAATGGGCTGCACCATTCACGATTCGCGTGCGCAATTGGCTAACATGTTTATACCACAGCCGTCGGCTTTTCCTACTTCGAGCACCTAGTCAACAATGGCGACCACGATCAGATCCTCGGCGAAATTGCGCGCATCACCAGCCTCAACCAATATCTTCTCAGTATCGGCGGCTACGACCGGATGCTGTTCGAGGACATGGTCGACGAGACCATCGCTCTGCTGAGAGACCTGGCAAATAACATCTCCAACCCCCAATTGGCTCACCAACTCGTCCTTCAGCGATTCAATGATCAGGATGCCTCCAACGCCATCATCTACCACCTGAGGCTCCTGGCCAGTTCGTGGTTAAAGGGTAACCCCGATGACTATGCTCCTTTCATTCCAGGCGAGACCGGTATTGCCGGCTACTGCGCCGAGCTCGAGCGTCCCAACCGGGAGATTGAGCATCTCGGCCTGCAGCTGCTGGTTCAGGTCCTACTGAAGCCTGCCAACATGGTCCTCGAGATTGCCTACCTGGATAGGAGTGTCGGAGATCAGGTCAACAGCTACCGAATGCCCAACGAGGCCATCGGACAGGACCCTGCCAACCTGGGACCAATCATTTACCTTTTATACCGACCCGATCACTACGATATTCTGTACAAGCCTGTGCCAAACCCGATACCTCACCCCTTGACCCTGCAGGTCAATCGCGCGACGTCCTTCTCTCACCGACACGAAATCATTAATGTCGCTCCCTCGCTGCAGACTTTTACCAACATGGACTATAGCTCCTTGGCCATGCTGCCCGGCTTTGGGGGCCCGTCGTCGAGCCTGTCCTCGGGACTATCCTCCTTGGGATCGCCCACTCCAACCTCACCGATGCCAGATGGGTACGATGGTCTTCCGCAGTCGTCATGGATGGCAAACCCATATTCCGACCACGTGCAGCAACAACAGCCTCAACAGCAGTCAGCACCTGCCCCTCGGCCGCCACCCCAATCGACGTCACAGCCGCAGTCGCAGCAGTCAACGCCGATCTCCGGGAAGCCGTCTCAGTCCGTGGACTACCAGCTGAGGTTCAGTCGTCAATGCTGGCACCTCAGCAATTCGGGCTCGTCGCAGCCGTCTATTCTTTCCTCTCAAACAAGCTTCCCAGAGCCTAGCTTCACTACGGCCATGTTCAAGAACAGCCATTTCAATAAGGCACATTACCAAAATCCGCACTTTCATCCAGAGGAATGGACGCCAGATGATGAGGTGCACGAGAGAATCCCCACTGTGAAGAAGAAGGGGAAGATTAAGTCGGAGCACTAGGCGGGCGGTGAAGATGGGACAACGGCACCATCAAAACGTAATCCGAGATGTAAACTTTTCGGCAAGGAAGACTTGACACTACTTTGAGTTTTGCTAGCAGTTGAGCCGTGATTGGCCGAGGCAGGGGGCGAACCGAGATATGGACGTTCAAAGTGTCCATGATGGACCACAACTATGAGACCAAAGATTTCCGCGACGAGCAGCTTTTGGACGCCTGAAGATGGATCAAATTTTGCATTCATGGAACTCAAAACCGATTCATTGGCTTTTACTGTGATTTTAACGTGTTCTGTTCACGGGGAATGGTATCATGAATAATGAAGGGAGGGGTTTTATCTTGACGGGTTTTTTCTTTTGCGGCGGGACGGCTCGATCCTAAGGTTGATACTCATCATAGCATCGGCGTTCATTTAATAGTACTGCTTGTAGATGTACTACAACTGCTCGGTGAAGTACCGAACATGATACTTTTCCAGAGTCTACAGTCGTCGGCAGCGCTGCCAAGTCTCAAGTGTTCGGAGACGTTCATTGCTGCAGCTAACCAGCGACGATCCAGGGCGGAATGTCTATAGAACCCAACACATATCGCTGCCTGCCGGCGGCAACTCTTGGACTCATCAGCCTTTTCCTTGTTGCTCTTTGAACCGGCCAATCCAAACACCCGGAGCTCATCCCCGCGCCTATGAGAAACAGCCCGCCCGCCTTGAGCTGGGCATGGTAACTGACCCCTAGAGCGGCGTGCTTTAGCCCGCCTTTCGCGCGCCTCGCTGATCATTGTCATATCCCGGCATTGCACGGCACGGCAAAGTATACGCGTATACATAGCATTGCGAAGGAATTCATTCTTATCTCGGCGGTGGGGATAGGTTGTCGGGAGGGACTAAGCCGAAGACGTACGCACGTATACCTTGCTGTGTTTGGGTTTTCCTGAACGGAAAAATCGGGCATTGATCTTGTTGGCGTCATTCAGACCGGGGCAGGCAGAGGTGATCGAGAACGGGTATCATTGAATAAACGTGAAATAACATGAACCACTCCAGCATGCGGCAAACAGATGCGACCAGCACTACGACGAAAGATCCCGCCCCCAATCCGGATCCGCTGTTCAACTTGTCCAAAAACCCGGTCCGGTCCGAGAGCCGCGGTGGATACTGATGTCGGCACGCGATGGAAGCCTGAGAGAGAGGGGGTGAGTGGGTGAGAAGAGGGACGTTCCAGACCCTGCGCTGGGAGGGGGGGGGGGGGGGGGGGGGGGGGGGGGGGGGGGGGGGGGGGGGGGGGGGGGGGGGGGGGGGGGGGGGGGGGGGGGGGGGGGG